>CAUYPK010082965.1:0-31303 GCA_963574355.1 Loris lydekkerianus
TCTCTGTGCCTGGCACCCAGTGACTTTGGCACAGGGAGCCCAAGGCTCTAGCAGTCTCTGGCCAGGAGAAGGGCTCTGTGCAGAGGCAGGTAGGGCTCCAGAGGGCACGCAGCTACCAGAGTCCCTGGTCAGATGGATGAACTAATGTGGAGGCTGAGAGGACACAGGAGGGGGGACGCAGGGTTGCGTGGCTCCCGCAGTTCCTGGTCAGGGAATGTGGAGCCCCAGTGGGTGCGGGTCATGGGTTGGGGGTTGCTGCACACCTCTTATGGAGGTCTTGGCGGTGCCTAGCCCAGGAGTTTGAGGTTGCTATGGGCTGTGACGTCAGGGCACTCTAACCAAGGCAACAGCCCAAGGCTCCAGTGTTCCAAAACTGTCTCTCAACATGTTTTCCATTTTCCAAACTTCGGACTGTTTGGATCTTCTGCTGACATACTCATTCTTATAATTAAGATGCAGAACTAGTGAGATTAATAGCTTTTATCTCACAAGCTATCCGCACTCAGTAACAACCTGGATCACTATGTTGAAGTAGATGTGAGATACCCAAGCTCAGCAGGAAAAGGATGTTACAATTGATTAGACATGTCCACCGTGGACATAGAAAGAGGTAACTCGCAGCATGCATGCTGTGCATTTGCTGAGGTTGATTGTAAAATGTATAAAGTTTAAGTCTCTTTTCAAAAAAACTGTTGAATAATTGCAGCAAAACATGGATATAATGCACACACTTTTAACTGCACCATTAAAAATATATCAAACTTTACTTCAAAGGCTGTGGAAGTTATTGTAATAATATGCAAATGCTTCACATTCATAAAAAATGGAGAAAATAAAAACATTTTGTGATTTTATTGGAGTACAATACAGATCAATTTTGTCATGTTTGTATACAAGATTTCTGAGATTGATGTCTGCTCTTGAAAGAACACTAATAATGTTTCAAATGCTATGAGCCTATATTTTATCAGTTTAAAATGTCTATTATTAAGACATCTTTCAAAGATCCTAACTCTAAACTTTAGTGTATTGTTTATACATTAGCAGCATTTTCTCATAACATTAGCTCCAAAATAGTAGGCCAGAACATATCAATAATAGAAATTATATTTTAAGATCTGCATATTTACAATTTTATTTAGAAGAAAAAATATTTGTTGTTCTAAGCAAAAGAAAAATGGCACAAGAAAATATATGTATATGTTTGTTTTCCTAGGAAGATAAAAAATTGCAGGTGAAACTTTCTGATGTAAGAAATAGTTAAATACCAAAACTCAGTAAAGCTGGAAGTAAGCAGCACAGAGCACTGATGGCGGCAATGCAGAATTAACCCCAAAGAATGATCCTAGAAGAATGAGGCAAGGATCAGCTGGGTACACCCAGATGTGGACTTTTTCTCACCTTTGTAGTCCCCTCATCAGCCAAGCCTGGCACATAGAAAAGAAATCCATTAATATTTATGAAATGAAGGGCAAAAAGCAAGAAAGACAAAAGGCAAGAAAGGCAGTTCACACCAAAAAACCAGAGTCTTCTAAACCATTCCAACAAAGCTGTGTCTCCATTCTAAATACCAATGGTGACTGTACATAACGGGTGGGAATGGTGACTGGTAGCAAATAAATTTTTCCACCAAAAATGAAGATGACTGACTTGCTAAGGACTAGAGCAGCTCTGCAAAGGACACACTGGCTCTTAACACATCAAAGTAAGTGTTTGTCTTTCCCAGGTGTACATGCACTGGCTCTAAATATTATAAAGACAACCAAACTCCCAGGAAAACTAAAAATCCTTGAGACTTTTAACCTTGATATGCAAGATGAAGTTTTATTTATTTATTGTGGTTTTAATTATTACCTAGTTTCCCAAGGAAAATGTTTATAGAGTTTTTAGTAAAATATTTTTGCATAATTAATTTTTGCATGTGGTTCCACACTGAAACCACTGGGATATCAGGTGTTGCTCACCTTTTGCAATTCTTGTTCTTGCTTATACAAAATCCAGTTCCACATGTGTGACACACCCATTTTGTACAATATGGATTTTTAGCTGTACTGCATAATGCACATCTTCTGCATGTTCCCTGAATAGGCATATGTACAACTTTGTCTGTAATCATTTCTCTCGAGGAATGTACAGCTTGAAGTTGTTGACACGAGTTACTGATATTCTATTCTTAGGGGAACCAAGTTGTGCCCCTTCAAGTCCTGCAATTACAGCTCATCGAAAGTCTTTGAGGTTCATGCCCTCCTCTGGATTTAATTCCTTGAAAATAATGCTGGCATTTACCACTGCAATGTCCAGTAATTTCTGAGAGAAATAAAGACTCAAAAACCTCAAGTACTAATGTTACTCCTTTAGGAATTTTGGCCCAACTTCTGAAAATTCAGAGACAGTGTTGAACCAAACAGTCTCCGCATTTCCTACAAATTCATTATTTTGACATGCTGGCACTTGTGCGTCACAGGACACGGTAGCTCCTTCTAAATCTTCTGTTTTCTCAGCCAAATCTTGACATAAATGTCCTTCTGGATTTTCAAATTCACCTTCATTGTTACTTTTGGATACACATGACTCGTAATCACTTGATATTTCATCCAACAAACTGTATACATTCTCACTGTTCACTTCAACTCCTCTCAATTTCTTCAATCCCTGAGGATATTTCAATATTTCTGAGGATATTCAGCAGTACAGTTGCTTATGCCCTTGTGGTTACAATCTAAAACCACACCCAATTTTATAATTTTTTTTTTATAAAATTCTCACCAGAATAATGATTTACCATAACAAAAAACATAGTTTAAAACTTAAAATTATACATACCATCAAAACAAATATCTTGTTTCATACAGTCACAAGTAAACAGAAAACTCTGGAGAGTAGACATAAACAATAGACATAAACACAACCCTCTACACCAGTGGTTCTCAACCTTCCTAATGCTGCGGCCCTTTAATACAGTTCCTGTGGGTCACGACCCACAAGTTGAGAACCACTGCGCTATACCATGCTAAACTATAAAAAAGGCAGGAAATATGCGTGAACTTACATTTAAGTACAACAGACACCCCTACAAGTCAGCAGCTAATGGTGTAATGTTCAGTTACTCTGAGAATCCACTGGGAGGCTAGGAAACTAACTTCAAAAAGATGGTTATTCACCAAAACCACTACAAAAAAAGGGTTAATAGGGGAAAGGAGGATGGATAGAATATCTGCTGTATAGTTGGTATTCGTCCAGGCATGCTTGGTGAAATGTATCAACAAAGCAAGATAATTCCAAATCTAACCAGAAGCTTTTACAACTAGGGAGTAAGTGTATGTTTGTGCCCCCAAACTGTACATCTCCTGAAAATATATGCAAAATGTGTATATGTGACATTTTTCTGAGAAGAGATGCTAGCACTCTGATCGGAGTCACAAATGGCTTCAAACCCCAACCCACTCTCCAAAAATATTAAGAACCATACTGCACTGTTTTTATAAACTATACTGGTAGGTCTACTAGGGGCATACATTTTAAAAGTAAATAGAATGGAAAGCATTAAGAGTGTTACACTGTTCATAAGTGTACTATTTCTTCAAACTTTTTCCATCAGCTGTGTGTGTGTGTGGCAAGGTGAATTTTTTCATACTGAGGTCTGGGTCAAACAATTTGAAAGTCAATGTTCTACAGCATAAAAATGGCTAGATTCGGTGGGTTGTCAAGAATTCAACTTTGTAACATATTAAATAATGATCCATGGAAAAGAATTAAGTAATCTGTGGTTCCACTGGGCATTATACTGTCTTGAGTGGCATATGATCCACCAAAATGAAATTGCTATTATTAGAGTCCTACAATCTACAAAGTTCTATTGATCTTAAGGAGACCAGGGAATATGAAGAGGTTGCCATTGAAAGAACTCTACACACCAGGTGTCTCTGGAAAAATATTAAATACTGAGTGAAATGTTTAGGAGTGAAAAGAGTTCAAATATTTCTCTGAGATAATGGTGTCCTCTAAGCACTTTGCAAAGAACATGGAAAGAACATGGGAAGACATCCCTGAGCCCAGAAGTTTGAGGCTGCAATGAGCTCTAAATATACCACACTGCACTATAGCCCAGGGCACAGAACAAGACCCTATCCCTTAAAAGAAAAAAAAAAAAAAAAGTAATTCCTAAACCTAGTCTAAATGTGAAATAGCAATGAGTTTTAGAAAAAGTATTTCCTTTATACAAAAGAAACACAAGAGCATGGAAATTCTGCCATGACTGCTTAGGTATGGGAGCATCACTCTAGACCCAACACCACGGTGCCTGACACTATCTTCCATTCTCTTCTAAACCTAGATACAAGAAACATAAATGGTCGAGGTATTGTGATATTGGCCTTATTGTCTAAAATATTACTAAAGCACTTTATAGGTTTGAGTCATCCCAGTCAATGCAAAAATTTTAAAAGTCATTAGGCTCTGCACCAGACCAGAACCCAACCTATAAAAGACCAGGAGTTACTCTCTCAAACAGATTCTGAGTTAGGGTTCAAATATATCTGAAATCAAAGATAAAACACCACACTAGGATTCCCCATTTCTCTTCCCCCCCACCCCTGGGCTCTCAGAATGCTCAATAAGGAAAAATGCCTGACACAAGAAAAAAATACACACAGATACTGAGACACAGGGATTCCTTCCCTACAGCCCCTAGGGGGAAAAAAACCTTAGATCTTCAGGTTTCTTTCAGTATCTGACACAAAGCTTAGGATGGACTATTTTAAACATATTATTCTTAAATAGGAATAGATAAGCAAAGATAGCTAGACAAGACTCAAAAGTAAAAGAGGACAAAACAAATGGAAGAAAAAGAACTAAAAAGAACACAGACGGGCCAGGTGCAGAATCATATAGTTTAAATATTTTCTCAGAGTTAAAAGAAAACATCATATCCATGAATTAAGAAGCTACACAAAAGAACATTCAGAAACTAGAAAATTAAACTTAAAATTTAAAAATAAAAAAATAAGCAAAAGATTTAGAAGAAAAATTGGGGAATATCTTGGAAAATAGATCAAAATGATAAAAATACAGAAATTGGAGTGAATAGATGAGAAAATTGAAGAACTAGTTCAAAAGGTCTAACATTTGTATAACAGGAGTTCAAACAAAAACAAATAAGCAAACAAATAAAAAAACCAAAAACAAATAAACCTTCCTAGGAGTAAAGAACATGAATTGAAAGCACCCACAAATTTCACAGCATAATTATGGTTTTAAATCTACATCATAATCATTATAAAATTTCAGAACACCAAGAATAAATAGAAGAAAGATGGGTGAGGGAACTTCACAATGGGGGAATTAGCCTGATATCATCTAAACCCATTAATACATAATATTATTCTCATCAAAAGTAAGACAACCAGGGCTCATACCTGTAATCCTAGCCCATCGGAAGACCAAGGTAGGAAGACTGCTTGAGTCCAGGAGTTCAAGACCAGCCCGAGAAAGAGCGAGACCTGTCTCTATAAAAAATAGAAAAATTAGCTGGGCCTGGTGGCATGTACCTGTAGTCCCAGCTAGTCCTCAGAAAGATGAGGCAGGAGGACTGCTTGAGGCCAAGAGGTTAAGGGTGCAGTAAGCTATGATGAGACCACTGCACAACACACACTAGCCTGGTTGACAGAATGAGACCCTGTCTAAAAAAAAAAAAAAAAAAGGTAGGTCAACCAGACACTGCTATGTACTCATGATATACAACAAGAAATAACTGTACCAGCTAAGAGGCATTATTATTTAACAATTTAACTAGAATTTAATCAAGCCTAAATCTAAATATTAGTTCATTTTAATTTTTGGTAGAAAATTTTAATTTGGTTTTTCTTTATATCTTCTATTTTTACATTGAGAAAGAACATAAAATCTAATTTATTGTTCCATCTTTTTGTTTCAAGTGTGTTCATAATTGCTCAATGAAGCACATTCACCATGGCTGCTTTAAAATTCTTGTCAGACAATCCTAAAAACCGTGTAATCTCGGTATTGGTGTCTGTTATTCTCTTCTCTCATTCAAGTTAAAATTTTCCTTGTTCTTGGTATGAAGAGTGATTTTCTACTGACTACCAAACTTTAGTATTTAGACTAACAGGAGAAAAACAATGGGCAAGCAACTAATGAATTGGGGTAGTTTTCCTGAGGAAAAAAATTATTAGGGCAATAACAACAAAAGTTAATACTTAAATTGCACTTACTAAGTGTCAGGAACTATACTGACTATTTTATACATATTATATATAAACTCATTATAGATTAACTCATTTCATACTTACAACAACTCTATGAAGTAGTTCCTATAAGTATCTACATTTGATAAGTGAGAAAACCCCACACAACTAGCAAATGGCAAAGCTAGGACATAAATCCAGTCTGTCTCCAAAGTCCATGCTCTTGAAACCACTATGACATAACATCCCTACCATATTTTTCTTTTTTTTCTTTTTGTCCCTACCATATTTTTATTTATTTATTCTTGAATTTTTATTGTGTAAGCATGTCATCATTTCCCTATATACACACATGGGAACTTTTCAGAGTCAATCTTGTCATTTTGGTAGTCATAAATATCATTTTAATAGATTACTTTGTTACCACTAACGAAAGAAGAAAAGCCAACAGCAGAAATTTTCCTAGAAGAACATAGGGTTCAGTAAGATAGGCGATTTCCCATGAATTTTGCAGAGTGACTCAACCTGACAAGATGTGTTCTCTTCTACACTAGGGTTTTGTGTTCAACAAATGTTTATTGAATTAATGAATAAATGAACACACATGTGTGCAAGGCTTTAAAGACTGAAAGAGGAGCACAATGTCTACTCCTTTTAAAAGATAATAAAAAAGGAACATATAGAGAGCAATAATATCCTAACAGTTCTTACAGTCAAGGGTCAGGAACTTCTTGTTTCAGATGATAATTTGACAAGTGGGCCAATGTACCACTGCAATCTGGCCAGCTAACCATCCTGACAACAGGAGGGTGTCTAAAAGCTAAGAGAAATGTTTTCTGATATGCTGATAATATATACTGAGGTATACATTTAAGACTTGTCCAGAATATCTTCTTCTGTTGATGTGCAACCTATCCAAGAAACATCAGGCCTAATCAGAAAGATGTTACTATTGTATAACTTGGAAAAGTTTTTTGAAATAGCATTATTCTGGGAAAAACAGTCAGTATTGACTCAAGATGGGTAAAAGATTTAAATCTAAGGCATGAAACAATAAAAATCCCAAAAGAAAGTGTGGAAAAAATTCTTCAGGATGTCGGCCTGGGGAAAGATTTTATGAAGAATTCCATGGCAATTGTAACAACAACAAAAATAAACAAATGGGACTTAATGAAACTGAAAAGCATCTGCACAGTTAAGAACACAACAATCAAAGCAAACAACCTTCAAATGGGAAAAGATATTTGCATATTACGAATTTGACAAAGGCTTGATAACTACAATCTATAGAGAAATTAATCAACAAAAAAAGAACAAACAATACCATCTACCACTAGGCAAGAGATATGAACAGCACCTTCTCTGAGGATGACAGACAAATGGCTAACAAACATATGAAAAAATGCTCATCATCCCTAATCATCATAGAAATGCAAATCAAAACCACCTTGAGATATCACCTAAACCTAGTAAGGTTAGTCCACATCACAAAGTCCCAAAGTTGCAGATGCTGGTGTGGAGGCAGACAGAGAGGCAGACTCTTACTGTTAGTGGGACTAAAAACGAATACAGCCTCTTTGAAAAGAAGTATGGAGCATCGAGTGGCACCTACGGCTCAAAGGAGTAGGGCACCAGCCCCATATACCAGAGGTGGCAGGTTCAAACCCAGCCCTGGCCAAAAACTTAAAAAAAAAAAAAAGAAGAAGAAGAAGAAGAAGAAGAAGTAGTAGTAGTAGTATGGAGCATCCTCAAAGAACTCAAATTAGATCTCCCATTTGACCCTACAATCTCACTACTAGGCATCTACCCAGAAGAAAAGAAATCATTTTATCATAAAGACATTTGCACTAGATTATTTATCACAGTTCAATTTACAATCACCAAGATGTGGAAACAACCTGAATGTCCATCAACTCAGGAATGGATTAACAAGCTATGGTATATATATACCATGGAATACTATTCAGACATAAAAAAAGATGGTGACTTTACATATTTTGCATTAACCTGGATGGCAATGAAACACATTCTTCTTAGTAAAGTATCACAAGAATGGAAAAGCAAATATCCGAAGTACTCAATATTAAGCCAATAGATGATCTAATTCAAGCCCACATAAGAGAAAAACTCATTTCAATTCAAGTTTGATATGCTTGGAGAGGTAATTAAGGAGGGAGCTAAGGGGGGAGGGGTTCTTGGGGTATTCTCACTTAATAGACACAAGGTAGGGGTGTATTGCACACCTTTTGGGTATGGTACACAACTACAAGAGGGACTCTACCTAACAAATTCAAATATTTTGACCTGGTTGTTTGTACCCTCACATTAACCTGACATATAAAAATAAACAAAATTTTATATAATTTTGTTAAAAAATAAAAATGCATATCTAGATAAAAATTAAGATTCTCATCTTGCTCTGTTATCATAGAGACTTACATTGCTATCAAGCCCAGTTCTCCATGAACTTGGAGGTATATAGTATAGTGTCTTTGGACACTATACTATATACCTCAGAAGTTGTTTCTCAGCAGAGGAGATGGATCTCTCTTGCTGTGATCTGATGAAGCCAAGAATGATCATTTGGGAATATAGTACATCAGTGAATAAAATGAGAGAGTAAGCCAGTTGGCCAATATGAAGATTAAATACTGACCTGGAAAGTCACCACACTAAACTCTCAGCAAAAACAGGTAAGGAATCTTTTCACTCAGCCTAAAGCAATGGAGCACCCCAAAATATCAATATCGATAGGAGTAAACTACCTAATAGTTTTGGAATGCAACAGGACAGCAAAAGATTTGGGAGAATCTACCTGTCATTGCTTCCTTATGTGAAGAATGACCTTTCACAACTGATGTAATACTTAGAATTAAGATAGTCATGTGATCTAACTGCTACTTAACTGTCATGAATATACTTACAAGGTCTCAGTAAGGTTACAGTATGACCTTAACAGCTAACTCACAACTAAACTGCAATATGCAAATAAAGGCTAATATAAATTTTAAGCTTCTATAAATTAATAATCTTTGCTATATCATCTTTCAGTGAGCCAAGAACTAAAGGATAGATTATACAATCAATTTAGGTCTGAAATCCCTAGTACACTGTTGGTGGAAACATAGATTAGTACAGCCACCATGGAAAATACTATGGAGGATCCTGAAGAAATTAAAAATAGAAGTAACATGTCATGGCACAGTGGCTCATGCCTGTAATCCTAGCATTCTGGGAGACCAAGGTGAGAGAATCACTTGAGCTCAGGAATTCAAGACCAGCCTGAGGAAGAGTGAGACTCTATCTCTACTAAAAACAGAAAAATTAGCTAGGTCTTGTAGCACTTGCCTGTTGTCCCAGCTAGTGGGGAGGCCGAAGCAAGAGTATCACTTGAACCCATGACTTGGAGGTTTCTATGAGCTAGGCTGATGCCTATTGACTCTGCTGATAGACAGATAGATAGATCTCTGTCTTAAATAAATAAATAAGTAAGTGTTGAAACCAATGCAGCAAAGGGCAGGGAACCAGAGTGGAATTTGTGGGGAATGAGGAAAATACAGCATAAGAGAAGACACGGAAACCAAGGATGGGATCGGAAGGACTGACTAAGCTGATGGCTGCAGCCAGCAGTAAAAACATAAAATCAGCTTTATTTTATAGTTTCTGTACAGGGTTGTCCAGGGGGAAGTAGCATAGACAATATGGGGTAATAGCATAAACAAAAACATAATTTTGGTCTTACAGTACAATTGGAAAATATAAATCACTTTAATAAAGACAAATCATATTGTTAATAGTTTCTACTCAACTTCATTAAAATATGATAAGTAAGAAGGGCAAGATCTTGAGGATCTCAGCATAGTCAACAAAACAAAGGAAAAAACTATGTGACTTAGTGGTTTCTACTCAACTTTGTTAGCATATGACAAGGAAAAAGAAGGGAGAGAACTCAAGGATCTCTGCATAGTTAACTAGACAGGGCTACTGACTTCTGGCAGAGGGAGCATGAAGAAAGGAATATGGCTGTTTTGGGAACGGAGGAGAAGCAGTTGGGGGTTCATTCTCTGAATGTTCCCCAGGCTGTGAGTGCCCTGCCAACTCATAGCCTGCTCTCCACAAATAAGTGACTAAATAAATATAAAAATATAACTATCATATGACCCAGCAATCATCTGGGTATGTACCAAAAAAGATGACATTGCCACCTTACAAAGATATCAGCACTCTCTTGTTCATTGCAAAAGAACCAAGACATGGAAACAACCTAAATATTCACTATTGAATGAATAGATAAAGAAACTGTAATATATATACACAACGGAATATTATTCAGCCTTAAAAAGGAAGGAGATACTGTTATTTTCTACAACATGAATGACTCAATGAAATCAGCCAGAGGAAGATTGAAAAATATTGTATGACTTCACTTATATGGAATTTTTTAAAAAGAGAGAAATCAAAACCACCTTGAGATACCACCTAATCCCAGTGAGATTAGTCCAAGTCACAAAGTCCCAAACCTGCAGATGCTAGCACGGTTGTAGAAAGAAGGAAACACTTTAATACCGCTGGTAGGATTGCAAATTAATTCAGCTAATTTGGAAAAAAGTATGAAGAAGTGTCAAAGAGCTAAAAGTTGATCTTCCATTTGATCCTGCAATCCCATTACTAGGTATCTACCCTGAAGAAAAAAAATCATTTTATAATAAGGACATTTGCACTTGAATATTTACAGTAGCTCAATTCACAATTACCAAGATATAGAATCAACCCAAGTGCCCATCAGCCCATGAATGAATTAATTACCTGTGGTCTATGTATACCATGGAATACTATTCAGCCATTAAAAAGATGGTGACTTTATCTTCTTTATTAACCTAGATGGAGTTGGAGAACATTCTCCTTAGTAAAGTATCACAAGAATGGAAAAACAAGTATCCAATGTACTCAATGCTAATGTGAAACTAATAGATGAATAACTACACACCCACGTAAGAGGAAAAAACAGCTAAATTCAAGAAGAGGGAAGGGGGAGAGGGGAGGTGGGTGGGTATCAGTGTACTTTCAACTAATGGGCACAACGTAGGAGTATACAGCACACCTCCAGGGTGAAGGGCTCAACTACAAATTGGACTTCACCTAACAAATACAAACAATGTAACCTAATTGCTTATACCCTCATATTCATCTGATATTAAAAAGAAAGAGAGAGAAAGCTCCCAAATACACAGAGATACAGAATGAAACAGTGATTCCCACTGGCAGGCTGGAGTGGGAGGATGACAGTAGCAGTGGCGGAAAAGGAAATGAAGAGATACAGGTGAAGGGGTAGAAAATAGCAGATATGCAGGGTAAACAAACTTAGAGATCTAACATACAACTTGAAGACTAAAGTTAATAAAATTTTATGAGGAATTTTTGTTAAATAAGTAGTTTTTAGCTGCTCCTATCACAAAAAAGTAATTATGTGAGATTACAGATACATGAATCTGCTTCACTATAACTATTTTGCTATTTATAAATGTATATCCTATAATACTATCTATATGTTGTATACTGTAAGTATACACAATAAAATTTATTTTTTAAAAAAACTTAGGATCAAAACAATATTTTACAATGGAAGACAGACGAAGCAATTAAGGGACTTTAAAGAATTCAGTTATTATACTTTTAAAATATAATTGTATTAAATCATATCAATTACTTGAGAAATGTTTACATTTCAATGAGCATATTATATAAAAACTGACCTAATTTACTAATGAAAGAGTAAGAAATCTTTTCAAATCTTTCCTTTTACATAGAGGGCTTTTAAAAAATAATTATTGGTTTTCTGACTCAATGCTATAATACAGTTTTACATTTCTTGCTTTATCTACTGAAGCAAGATAACTCAGTAGCTATTGTCCAGGTAGATTTTCATTTCACCCAGACCATAGCTTTATGCAAGGAAATTTCCTAACTTCAGAGACCTTAACAACTAATCCTAATCAGAACCTCTTAGGTGATACCAAGAAAAAACCCAATGAAATAAATTCTGTTTAAGTACAGTATGAACAACTCCTTACAAAATAGCTTTTTTCATCAACTCCAGTACATTGACTACATTTCATGTGTATCTTTACATTATTGTATATTTTTAAATAAAAATATATAACACAATACAGTCCTAAATCTGTTGCTATTTTACTTCTCATTTCTATCAAATGTTTCACAGTTTAAGACTGTGATAATACAAGCCCCTTCAAAAGACTTTAGTATTAAAATACTTTTAATTTAAAGGGCAAACATTAGGAAAATTAAGGTCACAATGTTAGAGAGTCTAATGGAGTATGGATTTCTACTTGAAATACTTCAACCAGAAACTTTAGCAACCTTAAATTTGTCTCTCCTGGATATAATAACTTTTAAAGCTTTGAATGAATTTTCAGACTATGTTTCACATACCTCATAACTTCAGAAAAGGATGCAGCTGAGAAGCAATCTCTGTAATAATGGAATTTTTACACAGTACCAATAAGTTATAGAGCCTTTAAAACAAAAGATGAAGAAGATCATTCTTAAAGGAGGAAAAATAACAAGTGCTAGGTTTCTTTTCAAAGCACTTTTCGAAAGATCAAGAAATAGTAGGTTTTTTGAGTCAAGATGCTATAAATGTTACAGAATCACAATTAAATCAATTATTAATTTTAAAATGTAAGGTTTTATTTCAGTATTTCTGCAATAAACACAGGTTGTTCTATATGCCATTATAAAGCTGATGTCAATTTTCAGATGAGGTACCACCCAGGATATATTGACAAGCACAAATAACATGAAATACGTAAAATTTGAAATAGAGAAACAACATAATGATGTCATCTGAGGGCGGCACCTGTAGCTCAAGGAGTAGGGCGCCAGCCCCATATGCCAGATGTCGGGGGTTCAAACCCAGCCCTGGCCAAAGAAAACTGCAAAAAATAAAATAAAAATAAAGTAAAATGTCATCTAAAACTGTTTCTCAAACAGAAGCAATTTTGCCTCCCAGGAGACATCTGACAATGTCTGGGGACATTTTTAGTTTCCACAACTGGGAGAATGGCACTGGCTTCTACAGGATAAGAAACAAAAGATACTACAAAACATCTATAATGCAGCCTGTGCAGTGACTCATGCCTATAATCCTAGTACTCTGGAAGGTTGAGGTAGGAGGTTCACTTGAGCTCAGGAGTTCAGAAACCTGCCTAAGCAAGAGTGAGACCCCCATCTCTACTAAAAATAGAAGAATTATCCAGGCATTGTGGTGGGTACCTGTAATCCCAGTGACTAGGGATACTGAGGCAGGAGGATCACTTGAACCCATGAGTTGGAGGTTGCTGTGAGCTAGGCTGATGCCATGGCACTTTATCCTGGGGCAAAAAAGCAACCGAGTGAGACTCTGTCTAAAAAAAAACAACAAACAAACAAAAAGAAATCTGCAATGCATAGCAACCCATAAAAAAGAATCATCCAGTCCAAAATGTAAAAGTGCCAGTGAGAAATCCTGATCTAAAACAATATGGACCACACAATCAAATATGCTTGAATAATGAAAAAATACTTGCTGAATGAATGAAATTTAATAAATGAAAAGATTTAATTTCCAGTTTTTATAGCTTCTTATCACCACCATCAATTTGATTCTGCCTAATACAGACTCTGTTTCTGTTCTCGAGATCTTTACCTACTAATTCATCAGATTCCTCTTGGTGTCAAATTTGACCAAACAGATGTAAAATCACATATACATTAAGGATCTTGCCCTATGATACAGTTCTAAGGAATCTAAAAGAAGGACACATATTGGCCATTTAAATGTCATTCAGATTAGCAGGTGAAATCATTTCAAATGTCTTCAGTGATTAAAAGCTTACAAATACATTTTTATCTATGGAAATTAAAACATTATTAGTTTATTTGACCACATTTGTTGATTAACCAAGATATTTCAAATCTATAAGTCAAGAGCAAGTAACTAAAACTGAAATACTCCTTAGAAAACAGTTGAATAATGCAACTAGAAAAGGTAAAAGGGCTCACATCTTTCTATGTAATAGCTCATAATTTATAGTTCACAATAATCTTAAATTTTTAAAACTACACCTTTTGGAGGCAGGACACAACTATAAGAGGGTCCTTATCTAACAAATGCAATCAATGTAAACTAGTTCTGTCTACCCTCAATGAATCCCCAACAATTAAAAAAAAAACGTTGTCCCTAACTTAATCTAATGTGAAAACTGCTGCCAGAGTGGAAGTCATATTTTTAAGTCTAATTTTATCCAGATTTACATGCATCCCTGTTATCTACCTAGAAGTACATTTCCTTAACAAATATTTAGAATAATGATTGTCTCTCAAAGGGAGAATTATGAATAATTTTTATTTTTTCTTTATAGCTTTAAAAAAAATTGTTCAAGGCTGGGCGCAGTGACTCAAACCTGTAATCCCAGCAGTCCGGAAGGCTGAGGCAGGTGGATCATCTGAGCTTATGAGTTCAAGACCAGCCTGAGCTAGAGCAATACCCTATCTCTAAAAATAGCTGGGTGGCTTGGCACCTGTAGCTCAGTGGTTAGGGCACCGGCCACATGCACTGGAGCTGGTGGGTTCGAACCTACCCTGGGCCTGCTAAACAAAAAAATGAACAACAACAACAAAAATTAGCTAGGTGTGGTGGTGGACACCTATAGTCCCAGCTACAAGGGAGGCTGAGGCAAGAGAATCGCTTGAACCCAAGATTTTGAGGTTGCAGTGAGGTGTGATGCCACAGCACTCTACCGAGGGCAACAAAAGTGAGACTCTGTCTCAAAAAAAAAAAAAAAAAACAACTTTTTTTCAGTTGTTTTACTATATACATAATAATTTTGTAAAGAAAACGAATGATATATTCAAAGAAAAAGAGCCTCTATAACATATTCATTAATTTATATAGAATCATTATTATGGCATTAAATTTGAAGAACTAAAAATAAAGATATGGAATTCCCTAATGATTCCCTTTTAAAGAACCTATCATATATACAAGGTGAAAAAGTGACTGACTAAAAGAGACTTATGAAGAAATGCTTTAGCCAAAATAATAACATTAAATGAATTACAAATACTAAGTCAATATTAAATGTGCATTATTCTGCTACTGTACTTTGTTTTAGTTGTTCTTGAAGACAAGTGTTTCTTTAAGAAATATATCATTGGTTTGGTGTGCTCCTACCTTATGGGCACAATGTAGGAGTATATGGCACACCTCCTGGATAAAGGGCTCAACTACAACTTTCCCTAACAAACACAAACAATGTAACCTAATATTACAGAAAAAGTACTATATTATTGCCTCTGGTATTTAAATACTTCCTTGAGAAAATGTTACTCCAACAATAAATACTCTAAAAACTGCATCAGCTAAAGCCATGACATAGTCTCACTTACCATCATAGATTGAAGAGCAATCTAAAAAGGTGTTCAAATGTTTATTGAGAGAGAAGTGAAGGGCACAACTTCCCAAACGGAAATGATGTTTTCTAAAAACACACAAAGAGGAAGTTGTCTGCCAAAAGTATAAGTCAAAATGAACCAATGAATAAGGAAATTCTTTGTGACATTATTCCAAGCTCATCAGAAGCCACATGCACTTGGAAATCCAAAACAATCAAAATAAGTACATTACCTGGACATGATTTCAAATCCATTTCTCCCCACTGAAAATTAACAACCAGAGAGGGTGCTGATTTGTCTTTTTCATTCTTTTTTACAGCTAAATGAGTATGCAAAGCTTCAAAACAGAGGCAAAAATAGAAATGACAGCAGTATTCATGAATCTAAAATAATCTCAATTCTTACTTAGATGAGCAAAAAGATGTAAATTCTCAATCAGGTGGTATATTTTTGTAAGAAAATATGAATTTAGGATAATAACCTTACAAAAGAATGTATGTACATATTAGCCCCCGATGCATTTGTATAAATATCATCAATTACACTTTCAGAGCAATCTAGCCACTTACAATTAACTTATAAATTCCTTCAACAAATTTTTATTGAGAGCCTACCATGTGCAAGGGACTATATTAGGTATAGCAAAAAGAAAAGACTCATTCATCACACGCTCTGGCCTCAGGAAGTTTATAAGTCTAGTTAGGAAGATAAGACATACTGAGAAACAACTTCAAAACAAGAATGAATAATAATAACCAATATAATTTTGACCAAAAAGAACAAACCCAGAAGAATCATACTTCCTAATTTAAAATTCAGTCAACATGTCACTTGACAACCAGGATACATCCTGAGATATGCATCATTAGGTGACCTCATTATTGTGTGAACATCACAGAGTTATAAAAACCTACATGGTATAGCTACTACACACGGAGGCTCTATGGAATAACATATTGCTCCTAGTCTACAGACCTTTGCAGCATATTACTCTACTGAACATTGTAGATAACTGTAACATAATGATAAGTATTTGTGAATCTAAACATAGAAAAGGTCAAATAACAATACAGTATGGAATTTAAATATTTTATCCACTAATAGTCAATTTTTGTCCATGGTGAAAGGAACAAGTCCAGTTTCAGTCTTCTACATGTGGCTAACTAGTTCTCCCAGCAACATTTATTAAATAGGGATTCTTTTCTCCAGTGTATGTTTGTCTTTGATTTATCGAAGATCAGATGGCAATATGCGGTTTGTTTCATCTCTCAGTTTTCTACTCTATTCCATAGATCTATATCTCTATTTTTGTACTAGTACCATGCTGTTTTGCTCACTATCAACCTGTAGTCTAACCTAAAGTCTGGTAATGTGATGCCTCCATATTTGTTTTTATTTCTTAGAATTGCATTGGCTAATTAAAAAAAAAATGGAGACTTTACATCCTTCGTAATAACCTGGATGGAAGTGGAAGACATTATTCTTAGTAAAGCATCACAAGAATGGAGAAGCATGAATCCTATATACTCAATTTTGATATGAGAACAATTAATGACAATTAAGGTCACAGTGGGGGTGGGGGAAGGGCAGAGCAAAGAAAGAAGGAGGGAGGGCTGGGGAAAGGAAGAGCAGAGAGAGGGAAGGAGGGAGGGGGGTGGGGCCTTGCTGTGTGCCACACCTTTTGGGGGCAAGACACGATTACAAGAGGGACTTTACCTAACAAATGCAATCAGTGTAACCTGGCTTATTGTACCCTCACTGAATCCCCGACAAAAAAAAAAAAGAATTGCATTGGCTATTTGGATTTTTTTCTGGTTCCATATGAAGAGTAGTGTTATTTTTTCAAGTTCTTCAAAGTATGACATTGGTACTTTGATAGAGATTGCATTAGATCTGTAGATTGCTTTGTGTAGTATGGACATTTTAATAATGTTGATTCTTCCCAGTCACAAGCACAGTATGTTCTTCCATTTGTTAACATCTTCTGCTATTTCTTTTCTCAGTGTTATACAGTTCTCTCCATAGAGCTCCCTCTCCATAGAGCTCCTTCACATCCTTACTTAGGTATATCACTAAGTATTTCATATTCTTTGAAGCTATTGTGAAGGATATTGTTTCTTTGATTTGATTCTTAGTGTGGGTTTCATTGGCTACAGAAGGTTTACTGAAGGGCACTGATTTGTGGACACTGATTTTATATATTGAGACTTTACTGTATTCCTTGATCATGTGCATGAGTCCTGTGGTTGAGTCCCTGGGATCATATCATCATCAAACAGCTGGAGTTTGACCTCCTCTGTCCCCATTTGAATACCTTTGATATCCTTCTCTTGCCTGTTTGTATTGGCTAGAGCTTCCAGCATTATGTGGAAAAGCAATATCCAATGTACTCAATACTATCACGAAAACAATAGGCAAACAACTATATGCCCACACAAGAGAAAAAGATAATTAAATTCAAATGGGGCCAGAGAGGAAGAGAGAAAGGAAAAGAGAAAGAGGAAAAGTGATTGGTAATCTCTCATGTAAGGTGCTCAATGTAAGAACTGTTACCCCTGGAGTGAAGGACTCAAATACAACCTGAACTTTACTTTTAAAATGCAAGGAATGTAACCTAATCATTTGTACCCTCATATTAATCTGAAATTTTTAAAAAGAATATAACCTTGAAAAATATTCATGCAAAAAAATATATAGTACAGAAGATAAAAAATGGTACACCTATGTATTTACCCATGAATGCAGCTTGCAGAACTTTAAGTTGCTGTGAGTGTGTTAGTGAGTTATGAGTGACGAGAAGACCAAGGACATTATTGCACATTACTATAGACTTTATAAACACTCTATAACACTTGGGCTACATTAAATGTATTAGAAAACTTTTCTTCAGTAATAAGTTAAATTTAGCTTACTGCAACTTTTACAAAATACACAATAGGACATAAGCTATCAAAGTCTATGGTACAACAAAGCATTCCTCAAGGGAATTTTGACATCTTGATAAATTAACCAAGAAGAGAAAAGACACATTGGCTCAACCAGAAATGAAAAGGTTAATCCATTCCTGGATTGGTGGGTATTTAGGTTGTTTCCAGAATTTGCCCATTGTAAATTGAGCTATGATAAACAGTCTAGTTCAAATATCCTTATAATAAACTGGTTTTTTTTCTTCTGGGTAGATCCAAGTAATGGGATTGCAGTATCAAATGGGAGGTCCAATTTGAGTTCTTTGAGGATTCTCCATACTTCCTTCCAAAAAGGCTGTATTAGTTTGCAGTCCCACCAGCAGTGTAAAAGTGTTCCCTTCTCTCCACATTCATCTACAGCTTTCACATTTTGTAATGTGGGCCGTTCTCACTGGGGTTAGGTGATATCTCAGGGTAGTTTTGATTTGCATTTCTCTGATGATTAGGGATGATGTTTTTTCACATGTTTGTTAGGCACTCATCTGTCTTCTTTAGAGAAGGTTCTATTCATCTCTCTTACCTAGTAACATACAGGATTGTTGGCTTTTTTTATAATTAAATCATAGCTGTGTACATTAATGCAATCATGGGGTACAATGTGCTGGTTTTATATACAATTTGAAATGTTTTCATCAAACTGGTTACCATAGCCTTCATGGCGTTTTCTTAGTTATTGTGTTAAGACATTTATGTTCAACATTTAGTAAGTTTCACTTGTACCCTTGTAAGATGCACCCTAGGTTTGGTCCTGCCAATTACCCTCCCTCCACCCAGCCTCCCCGTCCCCGCCCCTCTTTTTCCTTCGCCATATTCTTGGGCTATAATTGGATTATAGCTTTCCCATGAAAGCTATAAATTAGTTTCATAGTAGGTCTGAGTACACTGGATACTTTTTCTTCCATTCTTGAGATACTTTGTTAAGAAGAATATGTTCCAGCTCCATCCATGTATACCTGAAACAGGTAAAGTCTCCCTCTTTTTTTAAGGCTGCATAATATTCCATGGTATACATAAACCACAATTTATTAATCCATTCATGGGTTGATGGGCACTTGGGCTTCTTCCATGACTTAGCAATTATGAATTGGGCTGCAATAACATTCTGGTACAAGTATCTTTGTTATACTGTGATTTTTGGTCTTCTGGATATATACCTAGTGAAGGAATTGTAGGATCGAATGGCAGGTCTATTTTCAGTCCTCTAAGTGTTCTCCAAACATCTTTCCAAGAGGAACATATTAGTTTGCATTGCCACCAGCAGTGTAGAAGTATTCCCTTTTCTCCACATCCATGCCAACATCTCTGGTTTTGGGATTTTGTGATATGGGCTAATCTTACTGGAGTTAGATGTTATCTCAAAGTAGTTTTGATTTGCATTTCTCTGATGATTTAGGATGATGAGCATTTCTTCATATATCTGTAGGCCATGCACCAGTCTCCTTCAGAGAAGTTTGTCATCAAGTACCTTGCCCACCCTGAGATGGGATCACTTGTTCTTTTCTTGGTAATAAGTTTGAGTTCTCTGTGGATTCTGGTTATTAAACCTTTGTCAGGGACATAACCTGGTAATATCTTCTGCCATTATGAGGGCTGTCTGCTTGCTTTACTTACTACGTTCTTGGCTGTGCAGAAGCTTTTTAGTTTGATCAGGTCTCAGTAGTGTATTTTTGATACTGCTTCAATTACCCGGGGAGGGGAGTCCTCTTCATAAAATATTCGCCCAGGCCAATTTCTTCAAGAGTTTTCCCTGCACTTTCTTCTAGAATATTTATGGTTTCATGTCTTAAGTTTAAATCTTTTATCCAGTGAGAGTCTTAGTTAATGGTGAAAGGTGTGGGTCCAGTTTCAGTCTTCTACAGGTTGCCAGCCAGTTCACCCAGCACCATTTGTTAAATAGGGAATCTTTTCCCCACTAAATATTTTTAATTGCCTTGTCAAAGATCAAATAAATGTAGGTACCTGGGTTCATCTCCTGATTCTCTATTCTGTACATCTACCTCTCTGTTTTTGTGCCAGTATCATGCTGTTTTCATCACTATCGATTTATAGTATAGTCTGAGGTCTAATAGCGTGAATATTCCTATCTTGTTTTTATTTATGAGTAATGTATTGAGGTTTTTTTCTGATTTCATATAAAACGAAGTATTATTTGTTTGAGATCTTTGAAGTATGACAGTGGAGTTTTAATAGAAATTAGATTAAAATTGTATATTGCTTTGGGTAGTATGGACATTTTAACAATGTTGATTCTTCCCAGCCATAAGCATGGTATGTTTTTCCATTTGTTAACATCTTCAGCTATTTCTTTTCCTAGAGTTCCATAGTTCTCTTTATAGAGATCTTTCACATCCTTTGTTAGGTAAACTCCGAAATATTTCATCTTCTTTGGCACTACAGTGAATGGAACAGAGTCCTTGACTGTTTTTTCAGCTTGACTATTGTTGGTATATATAAAGGCTACAGATTTATGAATGTTGATTTTGTAACCTGAGACACTGCTGTATTCTTGATCACTTCTAAGAGTTTTATAGTAGAATCCCTGGTGTTTTGTAGATATACAATCATATCATTGCAAAGAGTGTAAGTTTGATCTCTTCTGACCATACATGGATACACTTAATTGCCTTTTCTTCCCTAATTGTGATGGCTAAAACTTACATTACAATGTTGAAGAGCAGTAATTAGATATTTTACTCTTTTTTTCCTGGTGAGGTTAACCAAAGGTTTATCTATTTTATTGACCTTTTCAAAAAACCAACTTTTTGATTTAGTGATCTTCTATATAATCCTCTTGTTTTCAATTTCATTTAATTCGACTCTAATTTTGGTTATTTCTTTCCTTCTGCTGGGTTTGGGATTGAAATGTTCTTCCTTTTCCAGTTGCTTGAAATTTCCCATTAAGTTGTTAACTTCATCCCTTTCCTTTCTCTTAAGGAAGGCTTGCAGTGCTATATAGTTCCCTCTCAGGACTGCCTTTGCGGTGTCCCAGAGGTTCTGATAATTCATGTCTTCATTATTGTTTTGTTCCAAAATTTGGTAATTTCCTTCTTAATCTCATCTATGATCCAGCTATCATTCAGCATAAGGTCATTTAGCTTCCATGCTTTTGTATGAATATGCAGATTATTGTTGTTACTGATTTCAACTTTTATTCCATGATGGTCTGAGAAGATGCAAGGAATAATTTCTATTCTTTTAAAATTGTTGAGGTTAGACTTGTGACCTAAAATGTGATCAATCTTGGCATATGTTCCGTGGGCTGATAAGAAGAATGTCTATTCAGTTTTGTTAGGATGAAATGTTCTGTAGATGTCTGTTAAATCCAAATGTTGATTGGTTAGGCTTAAATGTAAAATTTCTTTGCTTAGCTTCTTATTGGAGGATCTATCCAACTCTGCCAAAGGAATGTTAAAATCTCCAACTATTATGGCGCTGGAGGAAATCATGTTGCTCATACCTGTTAGAGTCTCTCTTATAAATTGAGGCACATTCTGGTTGGGTGCATAAATATTAATAATGGAAATCTCATAATATTGAGTATTACCCTTAACAAATATGAAGTGACCATCCTTATCCTTCCTTACTTTTGTTGGTTTCAAACCTATTGTATGTGTGAATAAAACTGCAACACCTGCATTTTTCTGCTTTCCATTTGCCTGGAATATAGATGACCATCCCTTCACCCTGAGTCTATATTTAACTTTTAAGATAAGATGAGAATCTTGTATGCAGCAGATATCTGGCCTGAGTTTTTGTATCCACTCAGCCAATCTGTACCTCTTTAGAGGACAATTTAATACATCCACATTAATTGAGAATATTGATAAGCCTGGTAGAATTTGGGTATCAAGTTTTTTGAAAGTCCAGTGGACATTTTTACTCCTTTCGCCACTGTAGAAGTTAGAATTTGATCAAAAGTTTGTGAGTGAGTTTACCTTTGTGGTGGATTGAGCTGGTCATTATGCAGGATAAGTCTGAGAATATCCTGAAGAGCTGGTTTAGTTATGGCAAATTTCTTCAACATGCGAATGTCATTAAAGTATTTAATTTTGGGTGGTGCCTGTGGCTCAAAGGAGTTGGGCAACAGCCCATATGCTGGAGATGGCAGGTTCAAACCCAACCCTGGCCAAAAACTGCAAAAAACAAATAAATAAATAAATAAATAAATAAATTTAAAATTATAAAAAAATAAATAAATAAAATAAAGTATTTAATTTCTCCATCATAAATGAAACTCATTTTACCTGGATACAGGATCCTGGGTTGAAAGTTATTTTGTTTTAGGAGATTAAAAGTCGATGACCACACTCTTCTGCCTTGAAAGGTTTTTAACAGAGAGATCTGCAGTAATTCTAATATTCTTCCCCTTGTAGGTTATTGTTTTCTTACGGTCTGGCTGCTTTAAGAATTTTCTCCTTCATATTAACTTTAGTAAAGTTGATTATGATGTGCCTGGGGGATGTCTTATTCAGATTGAGTTGTGCTGGGGTTCTCAAACTATCTGCTATCTGAATTTCAGAATCTCCTGGCATGTCAGAAAGTTCTCTTTCATCATCTCATGAAGAGCCTCTGTGCCTTGCAAAGTCACCTCGTCACCTTCAGGGATTCCTATGAAGCGAATATTAGTTTTCTTCAAATTATCCCAGAGCTCTCTGAGAGAATGATGTATTTTTGCTCTCCATTACTCTTCCTCTTTGAGAGTTTGGGAGCATTCGAAAGCTTTGTCCTCAATGTCAGAAATCCTTTCTTCTTCTTGCTCCATTCTGTTACTGAGGGATTCTACTGTATTTCTCAGATCTTTGAGGGCTGCAAATTCTTGTCTCAATGTGTCAAAATCTTTAGTGACTTTGTCTTTCAATTCATTGAATTCTTGAGACAATTTCTGAAATGCTCCTTGAATTTCTAATTCCAACTTTGCCTCTATTTTATTAATATTGTTTGCAATCTAATACTTATTTCAACTTCTAACGTTTCAGCCATCTGTTTGTGAATGGGATCTTCAGTTGTATCTGCCATATCCTACCTTGGGTGGGGGGCCATTGGTCTACTCTGGTTATTTATATTACTGGAGTTTTTCTGCTGATTCCGCCCCATGATTATTTTATACCATTTGGCTAGATGAGCAGATTAGGAGAAGTTGGGTTGGGGGCCCCAGGAGTAGCGATTAAATAGCCCTTTGCCCAAAATCTGGGATTGGTGTCTATACCTTTTCCCCAAGAGCTTTGCCAAGGACCCATACAGTGCTACAGCCTGAGAGACTGGGGACCTTTTGGTGTAGTGGGGCTAAGTGGCTCTGTCTTTTCTTCAGCTGGTCTGTCCTACCCTAGTGAATCAGGTACTCTGGGTGGAAGTCTCAGCTGTGGAGAAATGCCAGCGATTAAGTCATCCTGTCCCCTCCCAGGCAACAATTGGAAAAGGAAATTCAAACCTTCCCACTACCACACACCCAGGGGACCACTTTGCATATTCCTTGGGTGATTTTCCCAGTTCAAGAGGTCCAAATAAAGTGTTCCAGTCAGCACCAGTTTCAGGTGGGAGAGTTCAAAAGGTCTCTGGCAACTAAATAGCAGGGGTCTGCTGGTAGCTCAAGTATGACTCACTCTGGTGCTTCGTGAACTCAGGAGGACCCACCCAGGAAATAGATTAGTCTCGGAAGATTGATGCCTCCTACCGCACCTTGCACATCTATCACACCCAGACACAGGTAAACCTGAAGGGCTGTGACCCAGTTCCCTCCAATGAGCAGATGCTCCAGGGGGTTGCGCTTGCCTCAGTCACAGGGAAATCTATGTCTCCTCCACCAGGCCGCCACTCTCTGCCACTATCTGCCAGGGGAAGGTGAGGTCTGACCACCTTGGGTGCTTAATGAAGACTGGGACGGTTCACTCAGTTCCAGCCCCACCCATGATTGATGTTGCTGACAGAACAGAATGACTTCACAGAATTTGTTTCTGTCCTTGCTATATTTCCCTGCAGATCAGATACTACTTGAGTTCACAGAACCTTCAACTCAGCTCAGATCTCTACCACTGCCCAGTCCCGGCTGCAGTTTGTGTTGGGGCAGGCGTGGTTAGAGCTCACGCTTAGCTATCAGTTCCAGCCTCTGGCTGCTCACCTTTGTCTCAGCTATGATCCCCTGAAGGCCAGGTGCATCTTAGCCTCAGTAAAGCAGTCCTCTGGGTCCACACCGCCCTGGGAGTCTGCCATTTCTGTCCTCATGTATTCTAGTCCCAGCACTCCACCCAGGCCAGTACCGCCTCAAGCATACCCTTTACTCACAGGGCTTGCATTTTGGTCCCAGATCTGTTCTGCCAGTGGCTGCCACTGGAGAAGATGCCTGGCTTCCACTGTTGCCCAGAGAGACAGGGAGTGTCTCCCTGGAATATCCAGGGGTATGAGCCCTATTGGTCCTGCCACTGCAGCTGCTGCTCTTTGCCACAGGGCACCGCCGCTCTTGTATGGTTCCCTCTCGGTTGACCATCTGCTCCTTAACCCCTTGCCACAGAATCAGGACAGACCAGAGGTACTGACCTGTCCACACTTCTCAACAAAATGCCCAAGAATCTGGACTCCATGGGGGATACGCTTCCAGACCTCAGAGTGAGAGTGGAGGGGATTTCTGAGAGTTCAGAATTGCAGGTAGAGAATATATCCAGTTTTATACAGTTTTATGCCTGGCAGTGCCCTGGCAGTGCCCTGGCACCCTAGTAGGGGAAGGAGGTCTGGTTTTTAGAAGGTCTCTCCAGTGGAATAAACTGGGAGGACATCTGAACTCTCCTGGCTTGTGAATATGGGAAATACTGTGAGCCATTCTCATGGAGGAGGAAATACCCATCCGCTTGGTGATGGATTTTGTACATTTTGTTTGTATCCTAGGGGTCGCAGCTCACCTCAGCAGGGTTGATGTGTGTTCTTCAACCTTCTCATTTGGCTCAGTTCCAAACCATCAGGTTATTTGCTAAACTTCTGCCCTTTAACTCTCCTTCAGGATGAAGCCTCAGTGAAAAGCTGGCTCCAGTCAGCCATCTTTCCTCCACCCCCTGTTGGCTCTTTTTTTGTTGACTAGTTTGAGTACTCTATAGATCTGAGTTATCAAGCTTTGGTACAATTCATATATGCAAATATATTTTCCCATTCTGAAGGCTATTTGTTTTAACAAGGTATGTATGTATACCATGGAATACTATTCAGCCATTAAAAGAGATGGGGACTTTACATCTTTTGTATTAACCTAGACGGAGGTAGAACACATTCTTCATAGTGAAGCATCACAAAAATGGAGAAGCAAGAATCCAATGTACTCAATTCTAATATAAAGACAATGGATGACCTAATACATGGTGGGGAATAGGGAAATGAGGGAGTGGGGAAAGAGGAGAGTGGGAAAGGGAGGAGGAAGAGGGTTGAAGGAGTCACAGTATATGACACACCTCTTGGAAAAAGAACACAATTCTAACAGAAAATTTACCTAACAAATTAAATCAGTGTAACCTAAATATTTGTACCCTCAATGAATCCAAAACAAAAAAAAAATTACTAATTAAAAACAAATTTTTTAATAAAAAAAGGGACAATCTCCCTGGCTGGGGCAGCCCCAGAGGAACTACACAGGGTCACTCCCTACTAAGATCTAGCAACAATACAGTGATCCCACTGGGGTCTAATCTTGGAAAGGCACCTCCCCAACTCTGAGGATGGCCAGAGGCAACGGTGAAAAACAATCATGAGGCAAAATCAATAGAAACACTCTGGCAATATTAATAATCAGAGTAGATCAACTCCACCAAGTGTCAATGGGGCAGACACAGCACAAGATCACATGCACAAACAAATAGCTGAGATGTCAGAAATCAAATGCAGAATCTGGATAGCAAATAAAATCAAATTAGAATTCCAGCAGTAATCCAAAAGATATCTCAAGAATTCAAGGAATTCAAAGACCAAATGAACAAAGATTTTGACACACAGATACAAGAAGTTGCAGCCCTAAAAGATCTGAGAAACACAGTAGAATCCCTCAGTAACAGAATGAAGCAAGAAGAAGATAGGATTTCTGACACTGAACACAAAGCTTTCAAATGCTCCCAAACTCTCAAAGAGGAAGAGAAATGGAGGGCAAAATTAGAACACTCTCTCAGAGAGCTCTGGGATAATTCGAAGAAAACCAATATTCATCTTATAGGGATGCCCGAAAGCAACAAAGTGGCTTCACAGGGCACAGAGTCTCTTCTCCATGAGATTATGAAGAACTTTCCAGACATGCCTAGAAATTATGAAATTCAGACACTTTCAGAACTCCAGGACGACTCAACCCAAATAAGACATCCCCCAGACACATCATAATCAACTTCACTAAAGTGAATATGAAGGAGAAAATTCTGAAAGCAGCCAGATGAAAGAAAACCATCATATACAAGGGCAAGAATACTAGAATAATTGCAGATCTCAATGCTAAAACCTTTCAAGCTAGACAAGAATGGTCATTGACTTTCAATATCCTAAAACAAAATAACTTTCACCCCAGGATCCTTTACCCAGCTAAACTGAGTTTCATTTATGAAAGATAAAGTAAATACTTCAATGATATTCACATGTTGAAGAAATTTGCCATAACTAAACCAGCTCTCCAGTATATTCTCAGACCTATCCTCCATAAAGACCAGCATAATCCTCAACCACAAAAGTAAACCCACCCAGAAAATTTTGATCTAATTCCAACATCCACAGTCGCAAAAGGATTAAAATTCTCCACCGGACTCTCAAAAGGCTTATCAATATTCTCAATTAACGTGAATGATTTAAATTGTCTTCTAAAGAGGCACAGGTTGGCTGACTGAATACAAAAACTAAAGTCAGATACCTGCTGCATACACAAATCACATCTTACATTAAAAGACAAATACAGACTCCAGGCAAATGGAAAGCAGAAAAAAGTAGGTGTTGCAATCCTCTTCACATATGCAATAGGGTTTAAACCAACTGAAATAAGATAGGATAAAAATGGACACGTCATATTTTTAAAGATAATACTCAATATAATGAGATTTCAATTAATATTTATGCACCCAACCACAACACACCTCAATTTATAAGGGACGAGCAACTTCATATCCTGCAGTTCCATAGTAGTTGGAGATTTTAACACCCCTGTAGCAGTGCTGGATAGACCCACCAAAAAGAAGCAAAGCAAAGAAATTTTACATTTAAACTTAATCATTCAACATCTAGATTTAACACACATCTACAGAACATTTCATCCCGACAAAACTGAATACACATTCTTCTCATCAGCCCATAGAACATACTCCAAAATTGACCACATCCTGGGCCACAAATCTAACCTCAGGAAATTTTTTAAAAAAAAATAGAAATTATTCTTTGCACCTTCTCAAAACATCATAGAATGAAAGTTGAACTCAGAAAAGATGGCGGCCGAGTAACAGTTCCCCTGTAACTGGGTACAGCAAATCTAAGGAGGCAAGCCCCAGGCATCTCTGGCTGGTGGGATCTACCTATGATCATCCCTTTGAGGATACAGGGAGCCAGCAAGGGACTTCTGGACCTCAGGAGGAGGACAAAAACAGTGGAAAACTGCCAAGTGGCTGCGTGTGTTCGATCTACCTAATCACACTGGCAACCGTGAGCACAACCAGCACTGAGACTGCAAACCGGAAAGGCCTTAACTGTGAACTGTTTTGGTGTTCTTGGACTTGGCAGTCAGTTGAGCTGCCTTGGGGAGAGCTCGAGCAGGAGTGTGGAGAATGTTGGGCATTGTCTGGGACCCCAGAATGAGCCACTGAGCTGGGCAAAGTAAGCCATTGTGAAAGAACTGCTCCGGCAAGCTCCGTGTGAGGGTCCCAGAGCAAGGATTGGGCGGGACAAAGTAAACTAGTGACTGAGCAGCCTAAAAGCAGGGAGTGAGCTGCCGTACAGCCTTAATCCTTAGGGGCAGAGTGGTACGGTTTTGGCACTCTGGAGCCTTGGGCAGCTGCCCTGGGTAGAGTACCGTGACGTCACAGCTCATAGCAACCTCAAACTCCTGGGCTTGGCGATGCCCAGACCTGCAAAAGAGCAGTGCAGCAACCCAAACCGATGACCCAAACCCCCCGGGCCTCCACATTCCCTGACTACAAGCTGCGACAGCAATGCAAACCTGCATCCTTCCGCCTTTATCCTCCCAGCCTCCACACTAGGCCATTCATCAGGCCAGAGACTCTGATAGCAGCATGCCCCCTAGAGCCCTCCCTGCCTCTGCACAGAGCCCTTCTCCTAGCCACAGACAGCTGGAGCCTTGGGCTCTCTCTCCCAAAGTCACTGGGTGCCAGGCACTCCCAGAACCATGCACAACACCCCTAGCCCTGTTGCTGGATCCTGGTGTGTTACACACTAGTGCTGCTTCCATAACCAGAACTCCCTAGCTAGAGCAGCCTGAGAGAACTACACACGGTCATTCCCTACAAACATCCATCAACAATACAGTGATCCTTCTAGGGTCTAATCGTGGAGAGACACCTCCCCAAATCTGAGGACAGCCAGAGGCAACGGTGAAAAACCATCATGAGGTGAAATCAACAGAAAAACTCTGGCAATATGAATAATCAGAGTAGATCAACTCCCCCAACGATCAATGGGGCAGAAACTACACAAGACCGCATGCACAAGCAAATAGCTGACATGTCAGAAATTGAATTCAGGATCTGGATAGCAAACAAGATCGAATTAGAATTCCAAAAGTTATCTCAAAAATTCAACGGATTCAAAGAGCAAATGACCAAAGATTTTGAATCATTGAGATAAGAAGTTGCATCCCTCAAAGTTCTGAAAAACACAGTAGAATCTCTCAGTAACAGAATGGAGCAAGCAGAAGAAAGAATTTCTGACATTGAAGACAAAGCTTTCGAACGCTCCCAAGCCCTCAAAGAAGAAGAGAAATGGAGAGCAAAAACAGACCACTCTCTCAGAGAGCTCTGGGATAATTCAAAGAAACCTAATATTCGTCTTATAGGGAAAGTGACGAAGTGGCTTCACAAGGCACAGAGTCTCTTCTCCATGAGATTATGAAGGAGAATTTTCCATATATGCCAAGAGATTCTGAAATTCACATAGCAGACAGTTTCAGAACTCCAGCACGACTCAACCCGAATAAGACATCCCCCACACATAATAATCAATTTCACAAAAGTTAATATGAAGGAGAAAATTCTGAAAGCTGCCAGATGAAAGAAAACCATTACCTACAAAGGCAAGAATACTAGAATAATTGCAGATCTCTCTGCTGAAACCTTTCAAGCTAGAAGAGGATGGTCATCGACTTTTAATCTCCTAAATCAAAATAACTTTCAACCGAGGATCCTGTAACCAGCTAAACAGAGCTTCATTTATGACAGAGAAATGAAATACTTCAATGACATTCACATGTTGAAGAACTTTGACACAACTAAACCAGCTCTCCAGGACATTCTTAGACTTATCCTCCATAAAGACCAGCATAATTCTCCACCACAAAAGTAAACCCACCCAGAAAATTTTTGATCAAATCCCAACTCCCACAGTCGCAAAAGGACTAAAAATGTCCGCTGGACTCTCAAAAGGCTTATCGATACTCTCAATCAATGTGAATGGTTTAAATTGTCCTCTAAAGAGGCACAGGTTGGCTAACGGGATACAAAAACTCAAGCCAGATATCTGCTGCATCCAAGAATCGCATCTTACATTAAAAAAAAAATACAGACTCAACCTGAAAAGATGGTCATCCATAATCCAGGCAAATGGAAAGCAGAAAAAACCAAGTGTTGCAATCCTGATCGCACATGCAATAGGCTTTAAACCAACCAAAAAAATTAAGGATAAGGATAGACACTTCATTCTTGTTAAAGGTAATACACAATATGATGAAATCTCAATTATTAATATTTATGCACCCAACCACAATGCACCTCAATTTATAAGAGAAACTCTAACAGACATGAGCAACTCGATTTCCTCCACTTCCACAGTAGTTGGAGATTTTAACACCCCTCTAACAGTGCCAGATAGATCCTCCAAAAAGAAGCTAAGCAAAGACATTTTAGATTTAAACTCAACCATTCAACATCTGGACATAACAGACATCTACAGAACATTTCATCCCAACAAAACTGAATACACATTCTTCTCATCAGGCCACAAAACATACTCCAGAATTGACCACATCCCAGGCAACAAATCTAATTTGAGCAAATATAAAAATATAGAAATTATTCCTTGCATCTTCTCAGAGCATCATGGAATAAAAGTTGAAATAAATAACAACAGGAACCTGCATACCCATACAAAAACATGGAAACTAAACAACCTTATGCTGAAGGATACATGGGTCATAGACAAGATTAAGAAGGAAATCACCAAATTTTTGGAAGAAAAAAACAATCAAGACACAAACTACGAGAACCTATGGGATACTGTAAAGGCAGTCCTAAGAGGGAAATTTATACCACTGCAAGACTTCCTCAAGAAAACGAAAACAGAGGAAGTTAATAAGTTAATGGAACAACTCATGCAACTGGAGAAAGAAGAACACTTCAACCACAAAAACAGCAGAAGAAAATAAATAACCAAAATCAGAGCAGAATTATATGAAATTGAAAATAAAAGAATTATACAACAGATCAATAAATCGAAAAGTTGGTTTTTTGAAAAGAT
>CAUYPK010082966.1:0-31025 GCA_963574355.1 Loris lydekkerianus
ATCCCTGACACTCTGTGAATCTCTGACCCTCTGTGAATCTCTTACACTCTGTGAATCCCTGAACTTCTGTGAATCTCTGACCCTCTGTGAACTTCTCACACTCTGTGAATCCCTGACCCTCTGTGAATCTCTCACACTCTGAATCCCTGACCCTCTGTGAATCTCTGACCCTCTGTGAATCCCTGATACTCTGTGAATCTCTGCCCCTCCGTGAATCTCTGACACTCTGTGAATCTCTGACCCTCTGTGAATCTCTGACCCTCTGTGAATCCCTGATACTCTGTGAATCTCTGACACTCTGTGAATCCCTGAGACTCTGTGAATCCCTGACCCTCTGTGAATCTGACCTTCTGTGAATGCCTGACCCTCTGTGACTCTCTCACTCTCTGAATCTCTAACCCTCTGTGAATCTCTGACCCTCTGTGAATCCCTGATACTCTGTGAATCTCTGTCCCTCCGTGAATCTCTGACACTCTGTGAATCTCTGACTCTCTGTGAATCTCTGACCCTCTGTGAATCCCTGATACTTTATGAATCTGTGACCCTCCGTGAATCTCTGACACTCTGTGAATCCCTGACACTCTGTGAATCTCTGACCCTCTGTGAATCTCTCAGAGTCTGTGAATCTCTGACACTCTCTGAAGGGTGTCTCTCCTTTGCAAATCCTCTGCTTGGGCTCTGAAATCCTGCTCTTGGTCACTATGGCTCCACACCACTGCTGGTGGTGACATTTTTGCCCCACCTAATGGGTGTAGGACTAAACTGTGTAAGAAGGAAGCAGGGAAAAGAAAAAAAGAGAATGAAAGGGTGAAGGGTACAGAAAGAGCTGATGTTATTGTTTAAACTTTCTTTAAAGATACAGATCTAAAAATATTCTGATTTTGACTTTAGAGAGGTGAAAAATTATATCAGCAACAACTTCTCCAGAAGTATTGAATTTCATGTTATTTAATACTAGATAGTCTGTGTGCATTTCCTTATATTCAGTTACAATGACTATGCCTAGCTCTTCATCTGCTGAACACTTCATGGTTTCCTCATAAGAATCCATTCTGTACGTCTTTCTTCCTGAGTACTCTAACTCCCTATTTATGTGGTTTGGACTGGTTGGACTCCACACCAAGCTCCATGGGAAGGCGCTGATTCTCTTAAGCCTGTCAGCTCAGTTCATCCTCTATGCTGCTGTAATTAGTTCTGAAATGGGCAAGGAACACCCGGCAGTAGTTCAAAGGCAGGCCCTTGACTCAGCTGATTCAGACTGACTTGATGGGAGTACAAGCATACAAATTCCATCTTCTCCTCTGGGTTCGTATGTGAGAGCCCCTGAGTCTATTATAAGAAGCTGTGCATGGGGTCACTATGTGGACCCAGAAGATGACAGAGGCCCTAAGACGCCAGAACCATGGGTAGGAACTTGAAATTTACATTCGGTCAATCTTCACTATCAAGAGGTAATTCAGATTGTTTTAGTTATCATCCCAGTTCACCAGAGACCAGAGATGTATTCAAGGATTCCGCTTCACAGAGGAATTCCTTATTCATCCAAAAGATCATTCTGCACTTAGGCATGTAAAACTAGCTTGTTGCATGCATGAACCATGACCCACTCACGCCCGAAAAGCAAACCAGGAATAAAAGATTGTTCTTGGCAAGATGTGTATATTAACTCTTCCTCATGTACCGTCAGTCGTTACCATCCTGGTTCTTAGGTTTTTGGTGGCCCAAGCTAATTGAGGCTTCTGACCCCTTTGTCTGGCACTCCGCCAGGCTCTCATTCTGGTTTCCTGGACTTTTTCCCAAGTAGATCTCAGCACTGATTTTGATTTTCTGTTTTGGCCTCAGTCCTCTTCTCTATTGTCTACTGAAAAACATTCTGCTTCAGTTTGCAGGTAGCAGAATCGCACTATGTGAACACCTGCTGCTACTTCTTGGATATTGTCGAGATTCAGGCACACTGAATGAACCATAAAATTCTCCTTCTGTGTCCGACATTGTATTAAAGACCTTGGCAAGCTATTTTCATTGACGCCAATAAGACCCACACAATGTATTAATTAATGTAATTAAAGTATTTTACTTTAAAGTTACTACATGAATTCTGCCAGCAGACCTTTATTCTAAATGTAACAGTGATCTTCTTTTGATCCTATATGTACCAAACTATCAGGTTCATGTGAACATTTGCACATCAAATACTTTCTTGGCTTATAACAGTATTAGTTGATAATTATTAAAGTCTGATTAGGCATGGACAGAAAGGCCTACTTTTTATGGTCTGTATCTTAACTTCTAAACTGGAGTACATTTTAAGTAGGAATATGTTAAATTCGTATTTGTGTGGAGTTCCAGGGCTATCTTCAGTTACAGAAAAATTTATCAAGCCTTTGGAACAAGCTCGGCACTGTGGCGGGTTCTGCAGACACCACAGTGATGTTCTCCATACCCTTACAGAACTCACCTCAATTGTGAAAGACAAATATTCACCAAAGTGCCACTCAAACAATATGTTAAAACAAAACTCTTTTCATTCGAATCTTTCTCTTGCATCTGTAGAAGTAAATCTTGAGAAAAATACTTAGAAAAATCTTGGAATCAAGAATCTTAACTCACAGGCTGAGCACATGTTAAGAATTCAGAGAAGCAAGGTAGGAAATATGGCAATGTGTCCCCACATGGAAATGTGGGCTTAGTGTTGCCAGAGCTTCTTATGTTTTTCGTGAGACACCAGGTTTTTAAATGTTGAAAACTAACTTAAAAATTCTGAGGCCAGGGCAGTGCCTGTGGCTCAAAGGAGTAGGGTGCCAGCCCCATATACCAGAGGTGGCGGGTTCAAATCCGGCCCCAGCCAAAAACTGCAAAAAAAAAAACAACAACAACAAAAAAAAACTTTGTCATGTCATGAATTCCTCTTTGGACATTTTTCCATATTTTTCTTGCCACAAATAAATATGTTCTAAATCTCATTTAATATTCTATGATCCTCTTTGAAATTTCTTCAAGCTGACTAGGAGTGGTGGCTCATGCCAGTCATCCGAGCCTTCTGGAAGGCTGGGGAGGGTGGATTGCTTGAGCTCCTGAGTTTGAAACCAGTCTGAGCCAAAGCAAAATACTCTCTATGCTAAAAATAGGAAAACTAGCTGGGCACAGTGGTACATGCCTATAGTCCCAGCTACTTGGGAGGCTGAGGCAAGAGGATTGCTTAAGCCCAATAGTTTGAGGATGCTGTGAGCTATGATGCCACAGCACCCTACTGAGGACAACAATGAGACTGTGTCAAAAAAAAGAAAGAAAGAAAAAAAAAGAATGAAATTTCCTCAAGCTATTATAAGATCATCTTTATCCTGACATGTGATATTTGGACACAATTAGGAATTGCTGATTAGTAATTTTCTCACATGCCCTTTCTTTAGAAAATGTTAATAGTGTCCTGTGAAAAATTCTATCTTTACACATAGTCACTGTTTTTGTAGAAGAAAAAGTCATACTTAGCACTTTCATTTTTACAAAAATCTATCACGTTAAAGACTGCATAATTTATTTAGAAGGACAGGGTCAATATTCTGTCAATAATCTATGATAACAGCTCTTTAGTCCCTAGTAGCCTTCATATGTCTGTGTTCCAATTCTTATTTGTACCTTGTTAAGAGAAGCAATTCATTCTATTCCTCCAGAAAGTCTTAGGTTGTTTATTAGGTGTCATTAGAAAACTGTGAAAATGGATCATCTGTCTCGGTCTGCTATAAAATTTTGTATAGGAATGTTATCCTTATTCCATCAGTATTCACTAAAATAATAGCTTTAGGTAAGTGATACCATATTCACTATATAATTTGGAGGAAAACGTCAACTGTATCACTCAGGAAAAGCTGGTCATAGCTAAAGAGAATATAGTATATTTGGCATAAGCCAAGTTTGCAGCATAAAATAATTATCCTTATTTTGTGGCAATTTTCAATCTATAATATCATTTTATATCATTTAATTTTATACTACCATTTTACTGATGTATTCTAAAAAGTTGTGTGATGGAATTTAGCCTAAATAATTAAAAGCAAATAAACTTAACATAATCACTAACAATTTCCATCCATTTTTCTTTGACCAATCTAGCACTTTAGAACATTTCCAGTATATGTGTTTTTAGCCCTTTTCCTCTTTAAGTTCTCTAAATCTAAATATTATCTTAAGAAGCTAGAAAAGAAAAAAATACATTAAGTGATTGCTCATGGATAAAATTCAATAAATATCATGACAATCTCCTTTCTTTCTAACAGAATGATTTTTTTTCTTTTTTTGCAAATTAGCAAAGTGCACAGTATTATAAATTCTAGAACATGACTATTATTGTGACTCCTATAAATAATTCCAAAACTTTTAAAAAATCAAGAAAGATGTAATGAGAATACTCCAAAGTAGCAGCAAGGAGACAACAGAGTCACTCAATTTTTACCTCCAGATGCATCACAGATCATAACCCTACTCCCTAAGAAGGCAAATGATTTTAAAATACAGAATTCTCAAAGGTTAAGAAAAACAAGAGAGACAAGTTCTTTGTTAACTTAGTGAATTTTCAGATGGTACAAATAGCCATTGTAAACCATTTCATCAGAAATACAGGATTGAGGTACATGGTCACAACTGGCCTAGGCGAAGCTCATGTTATAATTCAGCATTGGGACATGAAACCTCACCTGCCAAATTTGGTGAGAGTATGAGGACACCTGCCTTAATACCTTAGGGCAACTTTTCAAGGAAGTTCAAGTCTAATAAATATTACTAACGAGATTTGACTACCCGGTTAGCCAAATTAAACCTTTTATAAAGCCTTCCTATAACTCACACTGTATATCAACACCATTAATTTTGCATCTTGCTCTTTCAGCTATATGTTGAAATATGAGTTTTATATTATACAATATTATATTATGTATTATAATATTGAGAACTCCATGATTGAAACCTGAAGATAAAATTTAAAATACAGTTGAAATAAATATAAAACCAGTGTAGAAGACCAAAAATCTTATCATAACAAAGATATCTGTACCAGAATGTTTATTGCAGCCCTATTCATAATTGCTAAGTCATGGAAGAAGCCCAAATGCCCATTGATCCACGAATGGATTAATAAATTGTGGTATATGTACACCATGGAATATTATGCAGCCTTAAAGAAGGAGACTTTACCTCTTTCATGTTTACACGGATGGAGCTGGAACATATTCTTCTTAGTAAAGTATCTCAAGAATGGAAGAAAAAGTACCCAATGTACTCAGTCCTACTATGAAACTAATTTAGGGCTTTCACATGAAAGCTATGATCTAGTTACAACCTAAGAATAAGGGGAAGGGGGAAAGGGAGGGGAGGGAGGGGGGAGGTGGTTGGAGGGAGAGGGATTGATGGGATTGTACCTGCGGCTCATCTTACAAGGGCATATGTGAAATTTGGTAGATGTAGAATGTAGACGTCTTGGCACAATAATTGGGAGAATGCCAGGAAGGCTGTGTTGACCAGTGGGATGAAAATGTGTCAAACGGTCTGTGAAGCTAGTGTATGATGCCCCATGATCATATCAATGTACTCAGCTATGATTTAATTAAAAACAAACAAACAAACAAACAAAAACAGTGTATGGTGCCCCATGATCACATTAATGTACACAGCTATGATTTAATTAAAAAAAAAAAAGAAAGAAAAAAGAAAGAAAGGAATAGAATGCGGAGAAGCTATCCTACTATAACAGGTCTTCATGAATTTCAAAATCTTTTATTATTCTGACAGTTTCCTTACCCCCACACCATGTATGTACCTATTCTTTCAACAGCAGCTAAGAAATTATTTTTAGGTTAATTAGTTTACCTTGTCTCTCACTTAAAAAACTGTCAGGATTAAATTTTTAAAAAATATATATTTTATAATAATTTATGAGAACTTTTTGTTATTGTGATTATTTTCATAAATTCTACAAGACTTACACTGTTTTTCTGTTCTACCCATTAAAAATGTTTTGCGTGTCCACTTAATTTGCTAACTTTTATTACATAGTTTTATCTTAGCCAAAATTCTGACTATTCAACATGCAGTGAAACATACATTTTTATTTGCCCAAATATCCTGAGCCCTATTAAAAAAATAAATAAAATGTTAAATCTGATTTCCAGCCATTCCCCAAGAGCAGTCATATGTACTCCATTGGGAGAAGAAGGAAATTCTTAACAACTTAGAACTGACTCATGCATTACAGTTCCTATTTACAGTAAAGTGGCATCAGCATTAGATGGTGTTACATGTCAGACTGGAAATTGAATATAATTTCCTCAAGAGAAAAGAATAAATTTTAACCAAATGTTCAGTACTGTAATGAAAATTTTGAAGATTTACATGCCTTTTGCATGAATGAACCCTAGTCCCTAAAATACAAGAGAACCTTGATTTTCAAAAAATAAATTAAGTGACTGACCAACTGAACAGAAATTGGGAAGAACCTCCCATATTAGAGAGAAACTGAGGCTTTAACATGCCTGCATTTATGTTTTCTTATCTATGTTTATACCAAATTTAATTTTTGGAGGTAATTCAATAACGTGTTGCAGAAGGTTGGGGAAAGTGCTTTTCTAAATACTTATCCTGATGAGGTTAAGTTGTCCACAATCAACTTCAATCATGTTTAAATGCAAAATCAAAAAGTACATTTGGAAAAATAGATGAAAGATATTATGTGCAGTAATTATTTTCATTATTATACTTTTCTGTAATTCTAAAATTTTTCAAAAACATATTCTTTTTGTATGAAAAAGTTTAAGAACTTTAAATGTCATTGAATCCTTACAATAGAAGAAATACAGATGCCTACTCAGAGACAACCTAAGACCCTTGATCCCCAAATAGTTTTCAGAAATTACCTCCCCTATTGCCTCTACCTACTGGCTGCTGCCTAGGATTAGGTTTCTTTTCCGATGTTTTCCCTACGTATTAACCATCAATCTAGTTCAACATGGGATCCTCGAAGGTGTAGCCAGCAAAGACAGAGAAGAAAGAAGAATGTCAATTGTTGGCCTCTGCCCTTGTCCTCCCACGGTCATGTTCCCTGGCTTCCTTCACAACACTGATGGGCCCCTGGGGAAGCCTCATGACTGAAGCAGTTTATAGGACACACAAGATCTAGGGTAGCCTGGATCTGTTTTTCCTCTCAGTTCTAGAATGGTCTGCCTTTGATAAACAAATCCAACTATTAGAATATTCTTGTGCTTTTGCTCTTCAAGGCAAAGTAATAAAAGAAAGGTTACAAAGCTTTAAAAAGCAGAAAATGGGGACATAGAAGAGTCGTTTTACCTCCTGTATTTTCCCCCTTTGCTGTTTGCAGTAAATCCTTTAGGAAACCTTAAAGGGCTGTATATTAAACAGTGTGTTATATTTAGTGAAGTATGACAAAGGAGAAATCGTAAGATGTAATTATTCTGCACTTGATATGAGATGTTAGAAATAGTTATTTAAAGAAAGACTATAGCTTAAAAAATATCAAAAGGCAACAACAATGCCTTCTAAGCACTTGCTATAAACAAGGCACTCCGGAAGTAACCAGACAGCAGAGGCCCGTGGCCCTCTCTTTTCCTTCTAATATTTGGACAAATAAGTTCAATTCTGAGAGAATCAGTAGGGGGCCTGCTTGAGTCTACAGATCAGGCTGAATTCATTAATCAAGATCTAGCGGTAGCAACGCTATTATGTTGACACTCCATCTGACTCCTGGGTCTACTTCTCAATTTTGTTCCATGTTGGAGAAGACAGAAGTAATTTAAGCCCCATTAGAAGATAAAACAGACTTCTCTGCCATAGAAAAACTTAAATTTTAGTTACAGTGACAAAAGGAGTCACCAAGTAATGATTTGCACAATCAAAACTTTATTCACAGTTAAGATGAACGATACAAAGTTTTTATGGAAAGATCTGTCAAGAGGACCTGACCCAGTCTGGGAGGTCAGGGAGGGCATGCTTTAGGAAGAGAACTGTCAGCTGAACTCAGAAAGATGAATTCTAAAGAATGCCCGGGGGAAGAAGACAGGGAGTCAGCGGGTCAGGCAAGACAAGAACTTGGGCAAGGAGCCTGGAACAATCTTGATTCAGAGAAGTTCCTGTGGGTAGACCAAAGTGAATAAATGACAGTGAGGTAGTCTGATGTTTTCTTCCACAAGAGTAGAAGGCCATTAAACAAATTTAAGCCAGAACATAATGTTTATTTCTGTAAGTAATCAGTAAGGTTGTAGTGAGGAGCATATTTCAAAAGGGTGCAAGAAAAGATGTGAAGAAAACGTCTAGGGGACCATTGCAATAGGCAAGACCCTCTGATCTCTCATCTTTCCCCAGAATCCTGGAGATACAGTTCTCAACTCGCTGTTCAGAGAGAAAAGACACATCCCGAATCTAAATATATTGTGGAGATAGGTTTTTGGTAGAGCTGGCAGGAAATATGACTGTGTATTTCCAATAGTCGTAATGCTGACTAGTTCCTCTCACTATCAGCATGGTCTCATACCCTTGATTCACAATAGGCAGAAGGAGCCTTTAAAAGCACATTTTAAAAAATCTCTTTTCTATTTACTCTCCAGAATGATTTTACTTACTTCTAAGTGGGAGTTGCTAATGTATGTTAAACCTTTATTTCCAACTCTCAGTTTTCTCCTTTAACCCAGACAAAATATTTACAGCTGACTCCTTCATATTAAGACCTCATGTTCAATAAATATTTTGAAGGTATTGCAAACTCAGTATTTATCATACTGTATGTGTATGCAAGCTACCTTGAATTCCATATTTCAATGGCTAGAATATGTAGTAACATCACCATCTATTACTCTTTCAAACATTAACCAAATTCACCACAGAGATATTTCAAGTTTGATTATCTCTTCCTCATTACTGGATAAGGAAGAACCAAAAAATAATAACTGGTATTACCTTGACATTACCAACAGCTAAGACTATTGAGGGCTTAATATGTACCTGACACCTGTTCTGTATGTTATCACTTAATCCTCACAAAGATTCTCATTATCCCAATATTCAATGGAAACAGAGATTCTACATTGTATTAAAACTACCATAAAGCAAAAGGTCTTTCACAATTGACCTCATATTTTCCTCTTCAAGCCATCTTTCACAATTTGTCCAGCTTCCATGATTCAAGTGGGATCAGCCTCTTATAATTGTTTTCTAAATATGCAGTTACAACCTAAGAATAGGGGGAAGGGAGACAGGGTGGGGAGGGAGGGGGGAGGTGGTTAGAGGGAGGGGGATTGATGGGATTACACCTGTGGTGCATCTTACAAGGGTATATGTAAAACTTGGCAAATGTGGAATGTAAATGTCTTAGCAAAATAACTGGGAAAATGCCAGGAAGGCTATGTTAACTAGTGTAATGAAAATGTGTCAAACAGTCTATGAACCAAGTGTATGGTGCCCCATGATCATATTAATGTACACAGCTATGATTTAATAATAAAATAAATAAATAAATATGCAGGTTTTTTCTTTTTTTTCTTTCTTTTTTTGTTTGTTTGTTTGTTTTTCTGTCTCTGCAATAAGTTATCTCTCACTCCATTTTCATGGCCAACCTTGAGCCTAATTTAACCCCTTATGAAATCTCTGACTTTTCTACACTGATCTAGTCCATCTTCTACTCCAGTGCTCACCTCATGCCGCTCTTTGTTTATAAGTGTGTCTTTATTAGGAGAGTTTTAGTTCTCCAGGTGTAAAAAAAGATCTAGTACTTCTTTCTCTCCCTCCTTCCCTTCCTCCCTTATTTTGAGCCAGAGTCTCACTCAGTCACCCTAGGTAGAATGCCCTGGGCTTCATAGCTCACAGCAACCTCAATCTCCTGGGCTTAAGTGATCCTCCTGCCTCAGTTCCCAGGTAGCTGCAACTACAGGCACCTCTCACAACACCCGGCTAGTTCTTCTCTTTTGAATAGAGACAGGGTCTTGATTTGCTCAGGCTGGTCTCACACTCCTGAGCTCAGGTGATCCACCTGCCTCAGCTTCCAGGAGTGCTAGGATTACAGGCTTGATCACTGTGCCTGGCCTTCTTTCCGAACAGCACCTGGAAGGTGGCAGGAATTCTGTGACTTTTTACAGAAAGAATATATTCCCAGACCAGTACTGTGCTGAGTTCTTCCACATACTGCTCATTTAATCCTCATAGAGCCCTATGAAGCAAATACAAACATCATCCCTGTTTCATACAGAAGGAAAATGAGCATAAAATAAGTTAAATGATTGTCACAGAAATTATAAGTTGCTTCCCAAAATCCATTCTCCAATTTTTCTCTCATGGGAATATAACTCCCAATTTTCTGTAGGTTTTATGGCCATCCAAAATTAAGACTTAATTTTCTTTCGGGCTTCTAACTGGGAAGGCCTTGTGACTAAGATCTGAATTTGGGTTGTGCTATCTAAAGGAAGAAGACACCAAACCCTTTCATTTGTCTCCCTTCATTTTGGCTGGAATATGGTGGTGAATCATCTTGGACCACACATACAAGGGCAACACCCTACAGCTGGCAGTACAACACGAGAAAGCAATCCAGGCCAACTGAAGACCTCTTAGAACATGCCTACTTTGATAGATTATGTCCAAAAAGGGCCTGGTGATTCTTCCCATTCTGCAAGTCCTGCCCCTTTAAATCTGGGTAGACCCTATGTCTTGTTTCAGTCGACAGAATTTAACATAAATGACATGTAAGACTTTCAGGCCTACACCTTGGACTCTCTGTTTTCATTGTCTTGGCAGCCAGTATCAAGGTCAAGATCCCTTGGGAGGGAAGGGGGAAAGAAAGAGACAGCTAAGCAGCTACAGCCATAGCCAGTGCAAAGGCAGTAGACATGAGAGTTAGTATGTCCTGGATCTTGAGACCCATTTGAGTCTGTCCAGCTCATGTGATGAGGAGCAGAGATGAGCCTCCCTGATTTAGGTCTACCTAAACTATGATCCTCAGGATCAATATCCCTTTTTAAGCTCCAAGGTTTTGAGGCAATTTGTCATACAGCACTATAACTAAACAACCGCCATACCAACAGGTCTTTTATGAAAAGAAATTTCCAAACTGTAATAAGACATTATTATTTTGTGTCTCTGGGACACAAGCAGAGCCTGTGTTCTCTCTACTGTATTAACTGAAGTAAGTTTGCACAGTATGCAGCTGAATGACAATTTGATGCTAGGTGCTCTAGTTCTGAGTCCACACTCTAAAACCATAGCATTTTACTCTCTGGGAGGAAGAAGGGAAAGAAAAGGAAGAGGTGGGTGGCGCCTGTGGCTCAGAGAGTAGGGCGCCGGCCCTATGTACCAGACATGGAGGGTTCAAAGCCAACCCCGGCCAAAAACAAAGAAAAGAAAGAAAGAAAATAAAAAGAAAAAAAAGAGGAAGAAAAAGAAGATATATATATATATATATTATATAGATCTGTGAGTGAACACAGATCTTTTCAAAATAACCAGTGAACTATCCTCTGTCATAAGGTAAGGGTTAGTTTCATGTGTACTAATGATAATGTGTAAAATGACATTATGGTCTTCTCATTATGGTCTTGTCTTTGCTATTCACGGCTGATAACTAAATTTCAACCTTTTTCTCTTTGTCTATCTATCCTTTTTTTTTTTTTTTTTTTTTAACAAACGCCATACTATTACAGGAAAAGTGCAGTGCCCACTGAAGCATAAAACATAATTTTTTCTGTGTTTCTACCTTATAAATACCTTGCATGCTCTTCCACCTGCCTGGGAACACGCTCCCCTGTTTCTCTACAGTTCTTTTTTTCACATTTTCACAGAAATACTCCCTCTCTGTGGAAACTCTCCAGAGCTACCCAATCCCAATAAACTTCTACAGCACTTGCTGCCAGTTCCATGCGTTTGGCAGATCAGATATAGAGTCTTGTAGTGTTAGTGTTTTATATATTATTCATTCAAAAGCTATTTATGGGCCACTCACTGCGCACTGTGTTGCCTTAGGTGCTAGAGGGAATTACAAACAAGGATAAGTCACGATCTCTTCAACCAAGAAGTTATAGTACAGTGCGGGGTGGGGTGGGGACAAGAACGCACAAATGATTAGAAGTCAAAGTAGGAAATAATGAGTCCCCAAAGAGAAGGCCGTTGGAATTCCTTAGTCCCATAATACCACTGGATAGAAGCTCCTTCATTTTTTGTTCCTCCCTATTTAATTATAAGCTTCCTCAAACCACAAACCTTATCACAGGCTTTGGACCTTAGCTTCTAGTTGTTCATTTTGTACATTTGGAACCTTTAAGGAATTATTAGGGTGTTTTCATGACTCTTTTAAAGAATACAAGCAATGAATACCTAGAAAATGCAAATTTACTCAAATCTCATTATTATTTTTAATACTGAGGTAAAATTAATGGAATTTTATTTTATTGAAATTTATGTCAACAAACTAAATCATATCACAACAAATTCCAAGAGACAGTCTCACTACTTCTATTTTAGGCTTCAGATGAAGCCTACATAATAATCCACCAACTATATTTAATACATTTTTCTGAAATTATTATTTTATGGTATTTTCTATAAGAAAAATTTGTCTGGCATACAAAAAGGACTATATACTACATATATTTATATTTTTCTGGACATATTAATGATTCCATTGAGGATTTTGTGAAATGTCAAATTATAAGATATATCACTGGAATCATTGTTGCCTCTACCGAAGCTGTGTATGAGGGGGTGTAACTGAAATGGAGAAACTATGGGAAATGGAAAGATCAGCAAATGAAGAGATAAAATAACTTCTACGAAGAAATTTTTAAAAAGCATGCATTTGACGTTTTGAATTTAAACTCTGGTCTCTGATGCTTACAAGGCATGGTCTCCTGAGCAAGCTATTTAAACTTCTCTAAACTTTAGTTTTCTCAAATGTAATGCATAGAACATTGCCTAGCTTACAAAAACGTTGTATTGCATGCATGGGCAAAGTCTGAAAAGCACCTAGCCCAGTGCCTTACATATAGTAAACATGCTAACAATAAACAACTTTTATTCTTATTTTGGGTATTTTGACAAATCTAAAATGGGGGTGACCCACTCTTTTCTTCTACAGGAAAAATAGCTTGATTCTAATTATAGAATACCAGACTTCTGAATTCAAAAACTTGTAAATTTCTTTAAAATAAAAGTAGAATAAGAAAAGAACTGGGAACGAGGATGGTTTGCCAACTTCATATTTTTGAAAGTAAGGGAAGCAATGATATAAAAACCATTCTCTTTGGAACTTTTGTTTGTTTTTGTTGGTGGTCACAGGCCACCTTGTCCTAGTCACCGTGGTCATAGTTGTCCACACGCTATGTTTGAGGACCACTGGATTACATATTATTTTGAATCTCAGGAAGGTTTGCAACTTAACAATTGCTTAATTCTATGATTCCATGACAGCATGATATACATATGTGCAGTTAAATCCCACTTTTAAAATCGTATGGGGGTACAAAGGTCTTTGATTGTGTGGATCACTTTTGTCAGGGTTATGAGTCTGCCCCTCACTGAGATAGTGTGCTCATTGTACCCAGTCGACAGGCTTTTGCCCATTCCCTCTCCCCCGCCCCACTGCTTGAAGTCCACTGAGATTTACTTCCCTCCGTGCACACGTGTGCCCATCAGTTGCTTCCATTAACAGTGTCTATATGTGGCATTTGTTTTCATTATTAATTTAGATACTTCACTTAGGACAATGGTCTCCAGTTCTATCCAAATTGTTGCAAAAGGCCTGGACTCATCCTTCTTCGCGGTTGAGTAGTATTCTGTAGTATACATACACCACATGTTCATAATTCACTCATGAAGTAATGGCCAGTTGGGTTGATTCTGTATCTTCGCAACTGTGCATTGTGCTGCAATAATCATTTGAATGAAGATGTCTTTTTGATAAAATGACTTATTTTCCTCAGGAAAAAATCCTTACATGCCAATTAAAATATGAAATTCACTAATAACAGAGACTGAAAAGTGTATGAAAAAGATGTTCTAAATCTTCAGATTTAGATATTGAGAAATCTAGATTTATAGTACCTTCCTTTACAATGAATGACAATTATTTACTTTTCGAGAACAGATTAACTTTGGTTTATTCACATATCAGAAAATAAAAGCTAACAGTGGAATGATTATGAGCTTTGGAATTGAACAGAATTGGATGTAAGCCACTGGCTCATCAGTCACCAATTTTGTGAGAAGTTACCTAAACCCTGAGCTTCTCAGAGCATCTTTATTCTTTGGGGAATATTGATCTACAAATATCTCAGTTGCAGTTGTGAGGAACAAAGTGAGAAAACCCACATGAGTACTTACTGCTTGGTAAATAGTATTTATTTTAAAATGCATGTCCTCCCTACTTTTATTCCCTAGTTTTCCCAGATGTTTTGTTTCTACATATTATCCTAGCCTAATGATTAACAGAATCCCATTTTACATTTAAAAGTATATAAGATTGGATGACTATCTAGGAAAGAAACCCCTCCATTATGTGTTCTTTTGGGAATTACCTTCATTCTCAGGCCAAAACTTTCAAAACAGTTTTCTAGAAAATATAAGGATTTGGTGAATGGCTAGTGTTTATAAGCATGGAGAACAAGACAGACACTTCATCATTACAGTTGTATTTCCTGAGAATCATTTTTTCATCTACTATTTACTTCAACTAGCTATACTTCCATGGCCAAGCTATCTAACGTGTTTCAGTATTTGTTCTGAAATCTCATCTAAATTGATGAATGAAGATGAACAGTGGGTTAGTAAAATATATATTGCACAGTAAATGCCTAATATGTGATTATAACTATATTCTTTTAAAACAAGTATATTCATACATTCATGAAAAAAGTGTATATTCACACCACTTCTCAGATATATATATATATATATACACACACATATGTATGAGTATTACATATATAATACACATATATGTATGAGTATTATATATATATACACATATATGTATGAGTATTTTATATATATATATATAAAATTGCATGAGTATTTTTTGACCTTTCACAAATGTCTTCAAGAATTATGCCAAGAAAAAAATTTGAGATGGAATCAATTACTTACATGTAATAACATTCACCTCAATGTAGGTTTCTTAGAAAATATTCTAACAGTTTTATTTAGGTATAATTGATACAACAAACCACACCTAATTAAAAGTTTATAATATTATAAGTTTTGACATATATACATACATATATATGTATATATCTAAAACCCTCAATACAATTAATATAATGTTTTCCCCTTTTCCCTTGTAGTACATTCCTTTCTCTCCTCTCTTATCCTCAGATAAGCCTCAATGGAGTTGGTAAAAGAATGGGCAACTTAAAGGCACAGTGGGATACCAGATAAATAAATGTATATTAATATTGAGTATGAAGTATGACCATTAAAGCATGTACTTTGGAGTCAGACAGCGCCAATTGTAATCTCTTTTGTTTTTTTAGTACTTGCTTTACCCTAAGTTAAGCCTGAGCCTCAATTTCCATATTGCTAAGAGAGATAATGCTTGCCTCAGATAATAAATGAGCTAAAATATTCATAGAACTTAGTTGAGAATTGATTTTGGCATCATATGTAGGACCCAATAAGTGGTAGTCATCAGGTACCAAAAATAAAATGAGATGTAGAATATTTAATGAGCTTTGAAATGGCTATCATTATGTGATAAATACAGGTACCTATATACTCGAGTATAAGCCGAGTTTTTTCGGCACAAAATTTGTGCCAAAAAACCCGAACTCGGCACAAATTCTGTGCCAAAAAAACTAGGCTTATACTCGAGTATATATGGTAATCAATTATTTAGAATACCACATTTTAATTTAAAAATACATTTATAAATTCATAGAAAACATAAAATCTATTTATAAATTCATATTTGTAGATACATCAATATAGTAACAATGAATATCACTATGTATTTCTATTGTCTTCATTTCCTTTTTCAGGATTGTCTAATGTTCCTCGATAATACACTCTCACTTTGATAATCAACTAAAAATTGAAATACTTCAGATAAAAAGAGTAAGTGTGATTTTCATTTACTTCTTTACTAGTCAAACATTTATTGGCTACTTAGTAAATACCAGACACTCTGGGCATTGAGGTTAGAAAATTACCATGACAAATTCAATCTGGGAGAAAAAAAAACACTAATCCCACCATATATTTTTTTTTTTCATTTAATTAGTAGAATAGCTTTTGACTAAGAAATTAAGTGTTAAGGTATGAGTAATAAGAAATAGAATTTAAAAACAGGGTGTATTATTTCACTTCTAAAAACATATATCCTTTACATCAAATATAATTTCTCAGCATACATTTCTTTCACTTCTTCAGAGAATTTTTGATTAATTTTTTTTCTGTGTCTATTGTAGTCATCTTATAATGGTATCCCCCATGTATATAAACTACCTTGCATCAAAATTGCTAAGTGAATAAGGAATATCCCTATTTAACACTCTTTTATTTTACATTATAAATAACTAGTTATCTAATGTACACTTCATAAGAATAACTCTAGATTAGAGAAATAGTTGTACTTCATTCTGCCTCTAAAACAACCCCAGCTTCTTTGTTATTGTAAGAATAGTGAATTCACACTAAATCCCTTCCCTCATTAAAATCAAAACTATCTCCAAATATGTTATTTCTTTGTCTTAGAAATCTGTTCCATTTAAAACAAAATCACTATTGGTCACTGGTACATGCAAGTATATATTTAAGCAATGAAATGAAATAATGAACATCAAAAAATTCAAAAATATTTAAAATAACCACAATATCAGAGCATATTGTTATTGAGAAAAATATCTCAATATTGGTCACTGGTACATGCAAGTATATATTTAAGCAATATCAATTGGTCACTGGTACATGCAAGTATATATTTAAGCAATGAAAATGAAATAATGAACGTCAAAAAATTCAAAAATATTTAAAATAACCACAATATCAGAGCATATTGTTATTGAGAAAAATATCTCTTATATTATCAAAATAGAGTCTACCACAAACCCAAGCTAGTTATTTCAAACATAAAGGAACTATATGAGTTACTGAATTTGAGCTTTCCGTGTTACTATCTTGATTTTGCCCTGGAACTAGTTAGAATGTCCAGATTCTCCAGCTTTATATGTTATGGTAAAGTGTGAATGCCTGACCACAAGTAGCACTTTGCCAGGCTCAGACATCACGTGGAAATGCTAATGACTCATAATGAGGCCACCAGACATCAATTACATAAACGAGGCTGGGAACAGAGCCAACACAGGTACACTCTCCTAATCGGTTCATCTCTGTTGGCCAAAAGCCAACCGCATGACAAGTGAATGCCCCTGAAGCCACTGGGGCATGACTCCTCTGCTTCCGAGAGGAATTGGACACTGCGTGCCTTGGTGTTCTGTGTGATCTCTGTCTACCGACACTTTAATGAACCACACCAGCACATCTAATGAGAAGACATCTGAAGGGTCAGTCAATTCACATACTAGAAAAAGTACAAGGTAATAAAGAAAAGCGATAAGTAAAAAAAATATAAACATCTGAGGCTGACACAGAACTTAATTTCTAAAGCCCAAAGCAAAAATCATACAAATAGCAGCATAATTTTTTCCTCATTTTTAACTTAGAATAAGTACGATTCAATTGAATTCGTAGATTTAATATAATGGGCTTGAATCAGAATATTGAGTGCTTTTTCTTTACTCTCATCATATATTTTTATGAATTGATATATTTACAACATCTAGAAAAATATTTTCCATTACCCTAGATCTTTTGAGTTTATATAAGAAAAGAGCAGGGAGAGATAATCCCTGGAATATAATTTTTATATTGATGAATGATAAGTACATAGAGAACAACCTCAACAGTGTAATAAAATGAATACATAATCAATATAGTAAAATGCAATGTACAGTGCCTTGGAAGTAAGTTGATCAGAGGTTTAATAGGGACGCAGAGCCAGGTGCAGTGGCTCATGACTATAATCTCAGCACTTGGGAGGCGGAGGCAGGTGGATTGCCTGAACTCGCAGGTTTGAAACCAGCCTGAGCCAGAGTGAGACCTCCATCTCTAAAAACAGCTCAATGTTGAGGCAGGCACCTGTGGTCCCAGCTACTTGGGAGGCTGAGGCCAGAGAACTGCGTAAGCCCAGGAGTTTGAGGTTGTGTGAGCTATGACACCATGGCACTCTACTGAGGGTGACATACTGAGACTCTGTCTCAAAAATAAATAAATTAATAAAAATATAAAAAAGATGCAGAATTTCTACATATCAGAATTCTATGGGGAAAAACTACCTTCTGATAATTTTGTGATATAATATCTATTAAAATTGTTCATAGGTTACTTTAGGCGATTATGACAGTCCTTAAGGATAGAAAGGCCATATGAAGTATCAAGCCATTCATTAGAACCTTCATGGTCTTTGTTGGCAGTGTCCAGGCAAGACCAGGTTCCTCAGATCAGGAAGGGGAAAATAAGAAGCTACAGGTGGTGGCCGACATGGAGTCAGCCATGTGATGAGGAAGCTTGCTCCACATGGATCCCACAGGACTCTCGGCATATGAATGAGAAGCACCAATGCTGAAATTCACCCCCGTGCTGTATAGATTAAAGATAGCCACTGTTTCTGGGCTACTCCTCCCACTGTGAGATGAAGCCTCATTTTCCTTCTCTTTATAAACTTGCTACACAAATGAAATGTGATGAAAGTGATGTTCTTGGACTGGTACAGCAAGATCAGAGTTTTGCAGTTTACTCCTGAGAACACTTTTGGGACACTTATTGGCATGTTGAGAGGAAGTCCAGACAGACTGCATTAAGAGGGATCAAGGCACTCAGTGGACAACGCTGGCTGAGTTTCCAGCCACAGCCAGAACCAGCTTGCCAGCCATGTGGACGAGCTCTGTTAGGGGCCTTGACCCTCTAGCTTCAGTCTAGCAGCCCTGATGGAAGCCATGCAGAGCAGGGATATGCTTACCAGCCAAGTTCAGCCAACATTCTAGATTTGTAAGCAAAATAAAGGATTGTTTTTGTCTTTAGATATTAAGTTTTCCGATAGTTTGTTATACAGCAAGAGCTGACTGAAATGTTGGTCAAGGCCAACTAGACAGAAGCTTTAACACAGAGCTCTATTTACTGGCACATAATTTATTTTGGAACAGTGCTATCTAGATGACAGCAGCTGGCAGTATGCTTTGCCTGAAATGTTCACTAGCCGTGAGGGTGCACCTCTGGCCGGCTTGCTCAGTCTTCCTTATGAGCTCCACTAAAGACTAAGGATTTCTTTTCTTTCTTTTTCTTTTCTTTTCTTTTTTTCCCCGAAGACAGAGTCCCACCCTAAGCCCTGAGCAGAGTAGCAAAGGCATCACAGCTCACTGCAACCTCAGACTCCGGACTGTGGGCATCCCGCTGCCTCAGCCTTCGGAAGCCACTGGGATTACTGGCGCTCGCCATGGCGTCAGCTGGGTTTTTCCATTTTTTTTATGGTTGAGGGATTTTATGCCCACTCATCTATTACCCTTCTTTTGGATAACACCAGCTTGAGGTCTGACTATGATCATCAGCCTAACACTGCAAACTGGAAGTTTTTATCATACGTACGAACTGCTGCATTAGTCTATTTTATGCTGGTATAAAGAAAATACCTGAGGGTGGGTAATTTATGAAGAGAAGAGGTTTTTGAGAAAATAAAATGAAAAGAAATAAAGGTTTATTCAACTGACAGTTCTGCAGATTAAAAAAAAAACAAAAAACAAAAAACATTCCACCAGGATCTGCTTCTGCTGGGAGATTCAAGGAGCTTGAAGGTGGAAGATAAAGGGGAAGCAGGTGCGTCACATGGAAGTGAAGGACAAAAAGAGAAGGAGGAGGGGCGCCGGGCTCCCTTACACAACCAGCCCTCCCATGAACTGGTAGAGTGAGAACTCACTCATGACTGCAGGGAGACACCAAGCCATTCAGAAGAGATACGCCCCTAGGATCCGAACCCTTCCCTCCAGACTCAACTCTGAGGATCAGATTTCAACATGTGATGTGGTGGGGTCAAACATCTAAACCTTATCAACTATTAAATGGTTGTGCCATTTTTCACCGTGATTATAAACTGCCTAAAATGACCTCTAGTCTCAAAACGGCACTGTCCTTCAGGTAATAAATTTTAAGTATAGAGACATCTGTTCTGTTTCGACTTAAAAGTAAAGCCTGAAATGTTCATATCAGGCAGATGATTTTAAAATAACGTCACCAATTGGTGTTCTCGGTCTTCTGTGTGAAATACTAAACTTTGTTTTCAAATTCTATATACCACGGAGTAGTAACCAATGTGTATAATTTAGTTCAATTAGAAATTTATACTGTAAATAAAACAGGTTTCATAAATCACTTCAGACTAGTGAGGGTATCATTGCAACTAAAAATGATAATTAAAAATTAAAGAAAATAATTAGCATGCCTTTCAGCTCTTAAAATCAGACAGATGTTTTACTAACTGTTAGGAAAACTGGAGTAGTATTTGCCTTGGGCCCAAACAAATGTGTATTTCACTAATTTCTGTGTAATGCTTAATTTTTAAGAGAACCTATGTGCAAATCCAGACCAATAACTTTAATTTTTACTACTTATACACATATATAGAATTATATATGTATATAAACATATATAATATGTATTTGTAAAAATGGCAGTTGAATTATAGTGCTTGGTTAGTCCTTTTTCTTACAGAAATACTCTTGTCTTCACTAGAAAGAGGTGATGTTCCGTGATTTTAGATGGGAAATGCTGGCTTGAGAGCAGTTGAGTCTCAGTTACAGAACTGTGTTAGCATGTCAGTAAGGATCGGAGAACAGGAGATGGGAGGACATAGCAACTTTTTGACATACAGTTCAGGGGAAATGGCTTCCCACAATCCGAAGATCTGGGATGACCCAGAGATGGAACTGCATATATCTTGAAGCACTGATGTTAAAATTAATTGATCTTAGTAATCCATAAGTAATCCAAATCCATCTATTTGTCAGACTCCAATATTTAGTCACTTACTATTAATTACACTGACAAATTCTGATAGACTCTTGGAAGCAAAGGGGTCACATTGCAAAAGCCACAACAGCGATCCCTACATGGTAGAGAATTCCTGGGTGAGTGTTTACAGAAAACCTAGGCTTTTAAAAAGTCTCAAACAGATGTCCCAAAGACCACATCCAGCCAAAAGAAGTGTTTTCCTTGAACAGTGACCAAGATGTTTTAAAGCAGTGGTTCTCAAACTTCCTAATGCCGTGGCCCTTTACTATAGTTCCTGTGGGTCACGACCCACAGGTTGAGAACCGCTGTTTTAAAGCAATTGAACTTGACTACCTTTAGAAGGGGCCGAAAATCTCCAGTTTTGTCTCTTTCTCCCTCACTTCTTTAAAAGCTTGTTTTTACCCATTCCTGGGCTTTGCTTGGCTCCCCAAAGAATACAAATTTACAACTCTGAGCTGCATTTTTAACTCTTGTGATCTTCAAGTATCTCTTAGATATGATATAAAACACAAACACACATATGTTGCAAGTTAGCCTGTGCATGAAGTATACGCTCTATAAAATGAAAGAGAAGAAAAAGGATCAAAATAGTTAAATGGAATTTGTTTCCCTATTCTAATAACAGACCTGGTCATTTGAATTCCTTAATATCCAATCTTAACAAAATGCTAATAATGCTTTAAAGGCAGTAGTATAATTCCCCTGAATCAACTAAACTCTAATTTTACTAAAAAAAAATCTAATAGGAATGAGAGGTAATAATATGTATAACATATCTTATAAATGGCATCTAAGACAAAACAAAATTACAATTGTCTTCATTTCATGACGCAATAATTGTTGCCAGGAAAAGAAAATAAGGAGGTGACAGCTTAAGAGTCTATCAGCTAAAAATGTATAACTATTGCGGCTGAGAAATTTCATAACATGTATTCCGTTTGCCTCCCCCAAATAAACAACAGACTGTGTTTCAAAAATGTACTAGAAGATTATTAGCAAATTATCCTCTGTTTTGATTTGTTTAAAGCCACTAGAACTCAGTGACAATTGTTCATCTTCTCCCCCTTCTCACTCTCTCTCTCTCTATAAGAACAGAGATATTATTAGTTAAAACAGAAACCCAACACACCACCACAAGAAAAAGAGAAGAAAATATTCATAGTTAGGTGAAATAGCTATGCACTGAATAAGAAAAACAAAGGCAAAATGTGCCTTTTTAGTACGTTAATTATAATCCATCATTTACTCTATGTTTAGAATCCACAAGGGAAAAATAACATTTGTAACTGTAGGTATTCTAATGAGATTAGACGTGAAGCTTTTGAAATAAACCTCAAACAGCTATTACTGAGCCTTATTACTGTTTAGTAGCTTCGATCGCACAGCCATTTAGTCACAAATCTGTGGCTATGGACCAAATCCATCCAGACTTCTAAAAAGACATAAACACCACAAGGGACAAAAAAAAAAAGATGCTGGAAAGCCTTCCTTGAGTGGGAGTTCAACTACTTCCCATGGCAGTTTGCACACGTTTTCCAGCATGAATTTCACTTATTTGAACAGGTGAAAGTAATTAGATTTTTAAATGATTGTATTGTCAATGGGTCTGCACTCTGACAGAAAAATTCATACTGACTGTAAAAACCCTAAAACTCATAAAAATAGGAATTTCAGGGAAAATGATTAGCAGCACGTTCCTAAGTTTCCACACACACACACACACAAATCTGAAGGATTAAATATCTTTTTTTTTTTGTTTGTTTGGTATGGCATGTAAAATCACCATAGACAGTAAAGATAGAATTGTTTTGTTGGCAATCAGCTGTGAGAAATACTAACCACTTTCTATAGGGAATTCTGAAACTACATTGAAAAAAAAAAAAGAAACCTACATTACGGTTTCTATTAATCGTACTGTGCTTATAGCTTATTGTAAAAATTAGATTGAAACAACTTAAAAAATCTCAGCAAAGGGCTATTGTTAGACTCTAGTGATCTGAAAATGGTCTTTTAGCGATCTAAAGAGATTAATCTTCTCTAAACACAGAAGTCATTTCATGTAAAAAATCATACAATGAAAACTGCAGAGCTTTAATTTCTGAAAAGCCCAGATAATTATATATTCCATGGCTCTCAGACTTCCTTACCAATAGTGGGACTCAGTTTTAACATTTATATTTCACATTTGGTATTAGAATCAGAACCCTGAATAGGTTCAAAAGAGCCATTCTGAGTATAACAGGAATTCACTGTGTACGTTCTGTAATCTACTTGTTCTAAAACTAAGGTTTTGATATATACTGATTAATTAGGCTGAAAGAATAAAATAGGTTTCTTCTGTATCAAATGAAAGTCACCATTTTAAAAATAGAATGCATACAATTATGTTAAGGTCGCCTCTTAAAAAAAAAAAAAAATGCCTGCGATGACCAAAGAAAACGCATAGTGCTTTTAAAGGGAAAGTTAAACTTGGCGTGTCAAGTTGTAATTTTTAAATGTGAGTAATGCTATTGTGTACCAGAGCCTGCAGAAAGAAAAAAAATTAAAAGTGAATCCTAGCTATGTTCGTATTAATTACATGATACAGCATGATTAGATGGGAGTAATTAGTGTATGCTGAAGTAAACTGAGTTTGAAAGCTTACTCAACATTATTAAGCGCCCTTTTTGAAAGTAGCGAATAGCTTAATTTAATTTGTGCTGGTGAAAGCACACAGACTTCCAAATATCAAGACAATACTAAATTTACTCTGTTACCCAAATCATACTAATAAATGCAGAGCAGAGACGTCTGAATGGCACTAGCCAGAGATTATGTGCTTGATTTAACATTTTTTCACGATTAATATTCAGCACAGACTGATTTATTCTCATCAAAATCATCAATGCTCATGTGATTTTTGCCCATTGCCTTGCTCACAAAGTAAATGAGACTGCTGCAGGTCCACAATGTCCTCAATGCTATGAAAATGTAAATGTAAAATAATTGTTAGATTCTATGTGAACAAAATATAAAAATGTGTCTAATACAATCACAAGATTTTGGAACAGTAACTTCTAAAGGAGGGAAGTGTTTTATCTGTTAAATTTAAAAGGAGGATTTTCTGAAAGTAAGATTAATGGCAAACTATGTATCTACAATTCAATTGAATATAAACAACCATGTGTTGTCCATTAGGAAGGCATTTGCTCAGGGTTATTTTCCTAGCTATGGTGATGAATTTGCACCAATCCATCTACACAGTCTCACCCAGTTCTCCTTGTCACCAACTGCACACATTTGCCAGCCAGCTGGCTGGGGTGAGGGGAGTCTCCTGTGCCACGTAACAAAGAGATGCTTGCTGGCCTGCAACTGGGACGAAACGCGTGACCTCCTTCCACTAACACTGTGGATAGCCAAGTGAGCTAATTGGCCACTGATTAAAATGAATGTACACTTTGTCAGGCAAGAAACACTGGCATTAGTCTTCAATATATATGCTAAATTTTATGGGAAACAAACTTCATGAAATTCAACACTACCATCATCACCATGAAACTACCGTAAAACTGAAGGGGAGAATGAGCTTCAAAAAGAAATTACCACTTAAGGTAATTCATAAACTTAGGATAAAGTTTCATTCAGTTGGTTAAAAGTCACCTTTAAATAAATGCTTTTTAAAAAGAAGGGCATGGATTAAATGAACCTCTACATAGTACTTTTAGCAAAAATTTCTGAAGACATATAAGCAAGTATCACTTATAGGCAGGAATATTGAATCTACTGCTTAGCAGTCACATGTTTGATCCCTTATCATGGGTGTAAATTTTGCCTTTCAAACTACACACACAAACATCCATACATACATATACACATACACACATATATACACACATACATAACTACATACATACATATGTACATATATCAGCAACAAGGGAAGGACTAAGAAAGAAGGTAACTTCTAAAGCACAGGATATCTTATGATAACATTACGGATATCTTTTAAGTAACACCTGTGGCTCAAGGAGTAGGGCACTGACCCCATGTACCAGGGGTGGCAGGTTAAAGCCCGGCCCGGCCCTGGCCAAAACAGCAAAAAAAAAAAAAAAAAGTTAGAGGTAGTACCCGTAGCTCAGTGGGTAGGGCGCCAGCCACATACACCCAAGCTGGCAGAGCCACATACACCTAAGCTGGCAGGTTCAAACTTGGCCTGGGCCAACTAAAACAACAATGACAACTGAAATCAAAAAACCCAGGTGTTGTGGTGGGCACCTGTATGTAGTCCCAGCTACTTGGGAGGCTGAGGCAAGAGAATCACTTAAGCCCAAGAGTTTGAGGTTGCTGTGAGCTGTGATGTCATGACACTCTACCCAGGGTGACATAATGAGACTCTGTCTCAAAAAAAAAAAAAAAAAGTTAGAACATGAAAAAAATTGTATAGCCACAATTTACTCAGTTGTTAGGATTTTCCCTCTTACCACCAAAGAGCATTTATTTAGTTGCTATCTCCTGCAGGAGCTACATTTCTGTGTGTATCTATCTTCTTTCACTTATAATTACTGCTTTTTGAAAGGTGTGCTCAGAACTGGAAATACAATTTTAAGACACTCAAATTATGTCACCTGCATATTTTTCCCACATAATGTTAATGTTATGCCTACTATTTTACAAGTCAACCAAAACCTGTGTTATATATTGCCCTCAATGCATTATATATTCTCACTCTGAGATCCCATAACAACTTAGCAGGCATATAGTATATGGTAGAGTTTATCTTTAATTGCAATTATTTGCTAAAATATCTTCTCTTGCATGCTTCTAAAGTAGGAATATGTCTTATTCATCTTTGACTCTTTAGCAACAAGTCAAGTGCTTTACATATAAAAGGTGCTTAATAAATGTACGTTGACTAGAAGAATGGATGAATTCCTATTAAATTTCACTTTCTTGGTTTTGATCTATTATCCCATTGTGATCTATTTGAATAAGAATTATATTAACTATTCCACCCACCTTTGTATCATCCTTAAATTTGATAGTCAGGTCTCCTACACGTTCCCATCCAAACTCATTGATAATATTGAAAATGATAGGGTCTCTGCCATGTCAGCCATGGACCTCTCTTTTAACTGTCATTGACCCATTCACAAGTAATCTTTGAGTATGCTCATCCAAGCAGCTATGCTCCATTAATTCTACAGTCTCTTTTTCTCCAACTTGTTCACACAAATATCTTCAAGATTTTTTCAAAACGCTTGCTATAATCAGGATTAATTATATCCTCAGCATTCACTGAGCACTCTACATACAAAAAAAAAAAAAAAAAGAGTTTGACTTTACATATCATTCTCTTAGTAACATTTTGGCTACCACCAATAACACCAATTCTGAAAGTTTACAAACATTCTATTAAACTGTCAAAATGCCCAGACCAATATGGAAGGAAGTTCTGCTAAGTATCCAGCTTCTCTAATGTTAAAAATATGCCTCTTGGACTCATCTCCAATGTATAAATTATACCTGCTTTGAAATCTCAAGTACCACTCACTTTCATTCTGGGATGACTATAAGTTGTTTCAGTACTGCATTCTGTGTGAGCCTGGATAGTAAAGTAGTTAAATATTCCTTGTAACTCTCACTTTAGCATAGAATTCCTTGGAAACATGTTTCTTTCCACCCATTGCAGCTCAAGCTCTTTGACAGAGAAAGAGTAATATAGAACTTGAATTCTGCTTTGTTACCAAAATCTGCTAACATCACACCTAAGCATTAAAGGTATGCAGTGTTCTTTTGATTTTCACATAGCTTAAAAATATTGGCTTATATTTTCTTTGCCTTTATTGTAAACCTTACATCAATCTTTATGTTCCCTGACAAATTTCTTGTGATTATGACTCTCAGTTTCCTCTCAATCTTTACTGTAAATTCACTGTATTTTTTATATTTATCTTTTTAAAAAATTCTATGTTACACTTCATCATTCCTTTCTCACCATCACAGTGTCATCCTGTCAATTTTTGTAGAATTTTAATTCTGAACCTTTTCTTTAGCCGGGTTCCTTTTTAGCGTTTTTGGCTTTGGGCTTACCCTAGTTGTAGGCAATCTTCCTATAGCCGATCTTTGTAACGAAAAGATAATCAATTATTCACATTACACAGCCCATGCCAGGTTACTTTTGAAATTTCATGAAGAACTACCAATCCAGTCTTAGAAAAAAATGCATTCTATAAGCAACTTAGCTTCTTGAGCAGGTTTTTACTTTGTTTTTCATAACACATTGCAAAAAGTTTTTAATAATATTTAAACATGTTAAATTAATAAAAGTGTCAAAAGTGGAGGAGAAGAAGGTCTTAAGCTGTCATCAGTGGTTAAATTTGCTGAGTTTTATGAATACATATTGATTGTCATAAATATTACTAAAATATCTATAAAAAAACTTGTCATTAATTATCTTAACCCTAAAACTTTTTTTCTCTTATAATAACTTATAATTTAAGCTTCTTAGACATAGAACTATGACATTATGGCTGGACAAATTACATTTGAAATTTCTTTTCCTCAAGCCTGCAGTCTCTTTTCGACTATAAGTAGGATTTTTTTTTTTTCTTGGCCATTTCAAACTCTAACTTAATATGTCAATTATCTCCCAACATTCTCTTTCTTTTTACACTGTCAACCATTCTTTTATATTGGTTAGAAAGCATTAAGTCCTTTGAGGCATTTTCCTTTATGGGTTTCTCTACTTTGCTACACAAGACTGAAATCAATTCTTAATTATCCTAGGCAAATTGTGCTTTCAAGTTCTTATTGACATTTAGGAACAAATATAATTTATTACATAGTTTGATCATGATTTGAATACTGTCTCTAATGTTTATTCATATTTGCCTAACATGTCTCTGATGGGCAATGCTTTGAAACCAAACCTTCGCTCTACCTAAGGAAGACAAAAGGAACTGAGGAGAAGAAAAGAAAAGGCAGATCCATCTCAGCTGATGAGGATGGGGTCCTAATCCATCACTGTGTGGCTGCCTTAATAAGGTTCAAAATTACCAGCACTTCCTAATAACGTTTCAATATGTCTTCATTGGTTTTAGGAGCATAAAGAGTTTAAATTGTTCATAAATCACCAAATACTATCCAAATCAAGTTAAAACAACCTTTGAATGGTTGACAAAGTCAGATTATGCATTATTCTACTTGTCTTTATTCGTTGGAATAATTGAGAACTAGTTATTTTTTTTAGATCTTACATTGTATTTTAGGCTTTGCATCTTGTGCTATAGACTTTGATCTTAGACTACAAATGTTGTGGTAGCTTTCCAACATCAATTTTCCTGATAAAGAAATTTTTTTTGGCCTAAAAACTACATTTTTTGGATATTTTTGGCTATAAGCATCAGAAAACCTAATGTGCTTATTAAGGAAGAGGAACCTTATTTTCATACAATAAGAAATCTAGAAGTAGTTGGGAGGGTTTCAGAATAGATGGATTTAGTGATTTCATAATGTCAACAAGGCTCTACAACATTCAGTTTATCTAATCAGATTTTCTTTACAGTCAAAAGATGGTTATAAAGAGAAAAAAAGGTGAATCGCTTCTTTTATATTACGAAGGTTGAGAGGGAGAGGAAGAGGAAGGAAGGATACAAGCGTCCAAAAGAAAGAGCAGGAAACATTGCTATCCCTCTACTAAGCAAGGAAGAACGTTAATAGAAACCTCCAGCCTCTCACTTCATTTCCTACTGACCAAAAATGGGTCAAATTATTAGGTCTGGTTGAGAATAAAGAGGTGGCAAGGAAGTGGCTAAAGGTAGAGAGCAGAAACTGAACTGTAGCTAGGAACCAAATTCTGGCTAGCAACTGTTCCTTAGTGGGAACGCACCCAGCAAAGAACTTCTAGTGGTCTTTAACTAACTTGCTGCTCTAATTTGCCTCTAATTTGCACAGCATGGATTAAGTTTTTATGAAGGATTATAGTAGGATGCATGCATAGTAATGAAACTGTTATATAACCCAACCTTTTATGGAACCTGTTACGTAATGTTATATAACCTCAATTTGTCAGGCAGTGCCTGTGGCTCAAAGGAGTAGAGCTCCAGACCCATATACTAAATACTGGAGGTGGTGGGTTCAAACCCGGCCCTGGTCAAAAACTGCAAAAAAAACAAAACAAACAAAAAACCCCCCTCAATTTGTCAATCACTACAAAGGTGGAAAAAAGCCACCAATCTTGTCAGGAGAAAGGAAGGACAAACCAGGGAGCCTATAAAAGACAGGGTGTGCTCAGATTTCACTCGCCAAGAATGATCCGTCTCTCTCTCTTGAGATATACTTTCCCTTTGTAATAAATGTTGTGATTGCTTTGTTTTTGTGATCATTCCATCACTGGTTGACTCAGCACCAGTATGTGGCAGCCCGTATAGCCTGTGGCTAGGAGGAATGAGAGTTATAAGAAATACCTGTATAGCTCAATAAATGGAATTCAGCTCTCCTAACAAGCATGAGGGCTCGCGAGATGAGAGCAGTGGTGAACTGGCAGTCTCTACACCTGTGGTGTTGAGAGGCACAAGACCAGCCTTATATTAGGCTGGAGGAGAAGGCAGTCGGGAGCGTGTGCATTCTATCACGGATCTGCTTACTCTGACTCTGTCTCCTCTCCTGCCTGCAGAACTCCAGCACAGTGTCTGTCTGCTGAAGATCACTAAGCTCTGCTAAAGACTCAGATCCATCTTTCTAAGAAGACTGCTTTACTCTCTCTAAGATACTCTCTCTCTTTCCAGCTAAAGTAGATAGCCCTCAGGCACCTAAGAGAAATGGTTCCTGAGCAAGGTAACTTAGTGGTCCACACCCAGAACCTAGTTAAGCCGGCCAAGACCTGGCCAGTCCTGGGCTCTGACGCCAGTACTCATTCTTGACGCTGGAAACTGGGGGCCAGGGAACAGAGAGGAGGATCTAACAGCATGACCATTTCTCAATCAACTGTAGGTGGAAGGACAGAATTACTCTTACACTGATGAAGGTAAAGTTAATTCTATAAACTGCATTGCTGCTATTCAGTAGAATATTTAGTGGATTAAATATTGAAAACAAATTCAGTATAGTTATCCAAATATCAATTGATTCCCTATTGAATGACTGTATTTGAAAACTAATTCATTAGGATCTCATATGGGCTGACTCAAGATGCAGCCCATGAATCACATATTCCTTTATTTATTCGGCAGCTATCTTACAATCATTAAAGAGAGACAGGCTGACAGGAGAAAGAGTGGGAATGGTAGGGAAGCCTTGGGATAATGCTTATAGTACTGAGAGAGAGTAGGAATGTACAGCAGACTTAGGATAATGCTTACAGGAGAGTGGGAATGGTAAACAAACTAAACAGATCCTTACCCTAAACAGACCCATTCAGAGTTTGTAGAAGGAATTTACTGAAGGAGTCCAAGAACTAAACTCTCCATTTTCTGAGAGAACTCTAGAAACTATTCCTTTTGTCTTACAAGATGCAGCCCATGAATCACATATTCCTTTATTTATTCCGCAGCTATCTTACAATCATTAAAGAGAGACAGGCAGAGGATAAGCCTTAGGATAATGCTGATAGTTCTGAGAAATAGTGGGAATGGTAGGGAAGCCTTAGGATAATGCTGACAGGAGAAATAGTGGGAATGGTAGGGAAGCCTTGGGATAATGCTGACAGGAGAAAGAGTGGGAATGGTAGGGAAGCCTTGGGATGATGCTGACAGGAGAAAGAGTGGGAATGGTAGGGAAGCCTTGGGATAATGCTGACAGGAGAAAGAGTGGGAATGGTAGGGAAGCCGTGGGATGATGCTGACAGGAGAAAGAGTGGGAATGGTAGGGAAGCCTTGGGATAATGCTGACAGGAGAAAGAGTGGGAATGGTAGGGAAGCCTTGGGATAAAGCTGACAGGAGAAAGAGTGGGAATG
>CAUYPK010082968.1:0-14441 GCA_963574355.1 Loris lydekkerianus
TGGCACAGTAACTAAGAAAATGCCAGGAAGGCTATGTTAACCATTGTGATGAAAATGTGTCAAACGGTCTATGAAGCTAGTGTATGATGCCCCATGATCATATCAATGTACGCAGCTATGATTTAATAAAAAAAAAAAAAAAAAAAAAGAATCTAAATTTCATGTTGCCAGCTTTTGGTCATCTCTGATGAAATTGTTCCCTCCACCTCATTTCGTATGATGGTTGACAAAGAGCCTTTAATTGGAGTGGAAAAGCCAGATTGGCCATTTTCTTGTTGATTATTTGTGCTTGACAATTTTCTGCAATTTTCTTGCAAAAAACTTTTAAAGTCAGCTATCAAAATTTGAGGATTGTGCAAATTAAATTAAGATTACATGCAATGATCCATAAGTCCATTTTGCTGGACATGGTAGACTGCAATACTCTGAGGTGGGATGAAGGAGCTGGAAAGACTAGATCACCCGCCTGACTAAGGCACTGTTCATCTGGTGGCTCTCAGGAAGATCTGCACCTAGATGGCTTTTTGTGACTGATGTCTGTTCTAATTGGTTGCTAAATATTCAGAATATCCTCTTACCCTAGGATAATGTACCCTGTATTTCAGAGATCACTATTCTTGATTATCTCTCCGTTGTTTAAAAACAACTCATCAGATCTGCTCCTCTCAGTTTTAGAGAATGGGGGGGGAGGGCTGAGAATGTCATTAACCCCAACTATCAGGACTGTAACCAGATTCTATGCATTTGCCAAAAAGAGAGAGTCATCATCTATAATTGGTTCCAACTTCTGAGCTGTAGGCTGAGTGAATGAGCTCCTTTTTCCAGTCATGGAGGAAGGGGCCAGTTAAATTATTACCTGCTATAAAATCTTTGTTATTTCTACATTGATTTTGCTGCAGCAGAATTTTTTGATATTAGTACCTACCTGGTCTACCATCTCCTCTTGATATATTTGTGAAATTCTCTACCAGAACATGGATGTAAAATAATCGTTTTTAGGTCCATTATTTTCTCAAAGCTCTTTGGACACTTTGGGTATTGTAATTTGGATTTATAAAAGGGCTATACTTTATGAATTATGTTTTCTACTATGAATGATAAGCTATTATATTTATTAACTTATTAAAATTAAAGAGTTTGAATGTTGAAGGGGTAATTTAAGAAATAGTTCTCTGTATTTTTGATGCGCATCTTTTATTAGGTATTTTGACTCTCAGTTTGCTTTAATAAGTTGTGAATCTCAAGAAAGCTACTGATTTTGAAGGATGAAATCTCCTAGAAATAGAAAAAAAATGAGTGCCTTCCCTTTATTTTTTTTTTTTACAAGTAAAACCTAAGTGGAGAATACCTTTTATTAGCTGTAATAATATTCACAAATTACCTGTTCCTTTATTAATATGAGATTTTAAAAATTAGTCTTTTGAAATGAATAGACTTAAAGGAAAAAAATTAGCATTATTTGTCTGTGTATAAGAAAATATTACCTTGGGATGTCTGCAGAACCACAGCCATTTTAGATAAGTGGTTTTGCCTTAGTTGTATAATTGATAAATGAATATATAATGATCTAACTGTGTGGTTTCAGGATTCATTTGCCAAAAATTGTAAATAAAATGTCAAGAACACAAACTATGGGAGAATATCCTCAAGAATTTCCATTATGTCCTTGATGGTCATTAATGGTAATTAAAGATGTCAGTTTATCCCTGTGGAGAAGGGTAAAAATTATAAATGAAGGGCTGTATTTCGGATGTGGAAACAGTGGGGTCTCTTTTGTGGGGAAAACGAATTAAAAGAGACCCTCTATATCCTAGGCCCTCTGCAGCCCTTCTGTCTGTCTTGTAAGCGGGGCAGTGTGTGGCTATTTGGATACAGTTGTTTGCACATAATGGTTTTGCCACAGTTAGCCTGTTCTCAAATGTGAAATTCGATACGATGAAACTCAGGATGTTGATTTTTTTTCTACCTTATTGCCTGGCTTCATTACATTTTTTTTTTCACATTATTCTATTTAAGATGCTTGTGAATGACATCTATTTCTTTATAAGGTAGTGGGTTGCTAAAGAAGCTATTAATAGTAGACTATATCCACACCCTACTCTTTGTGCTAAGTCCATGGCTGGGGATCTTGTCTTTGGGGAATGACAGCAATGTCACAGAGATCTATGACCTCTTAATAGGTCTTAGGAGGGGAAGGCAGACAGCATTCTACACTGTGCCTCAGGGCTTAGCTCCTTTAAACTTCAAGGAATTGGACTGGAACTCTTCACTCCTCCTTTCTTTCGGCTTTACCTTCAGGGGAAATTGATCGATTAGAGGTGATTATTCCACAAACTCTGAACCTCTTTCCCCTCTTTGTTCCAACTGGAGCTTCTCAAAGTTTAAAGGGATTGTGTCTCCTGGGTGAATTGTAGAATGAATTTAAGTAGATTATTGGGTAGAATCCTTTGAACACACATTAAAAGTGCTAAAAAATATATTTAGAGCAGAGGAAAATATTTGAAGTGAAAGAGTAAAGAAATACTTGTTTCAGTATAATTATAATGTAATTATATGGGTTATCTTTTGAGCAGGGGATTAGTAGTTGCAATGTAAAATCATAATAGCACTTCAAACCAAGAAAGTAACAGGACCAACACAACAAATGAGCAAATATGCAAAATTAAGATGGTGAGTAAAGATCCCAGTAAGGCCAAAGACAACCATAATGATTAGGCTTATACAAGGTGTCCATAAAGTTCATATGCAACTAAAATAGCCAACTATTTAAAATTGCACATGAACTTTATGGATACCCTCTGTATGTCCAATATGTGCACAAGATTCTACTAACTGATGGCTTTCACTTTTTTCTAACTTCTCCAATAACAACAGAAACAAAAAGCTATATACCTTATTCCTCTTTATCTTTTTGCATGTATAATATATTTGCCTTATGGACATTGTGGCTCATATTTGAAATATACTCAATATCTCATCAATTTAATTTCCCCTCCTTCTTTAAAAAAAAAAAAAAGATCTAATTCTTATGCTCTTCCTACTCATGAAGCAGTAGTAGCTCCCCCTAGTGACTAAATAAAAATGTAGCCATGGAAGATTGGGGTGATGACCTTCATTAACTTCAACTTTAAAGGAATAATTAATATTAATGTTAGGATGTGTTCAGAAAACATGTACAATGAAACATTTTCCAAGTACAGATTTTAGTTAGCCTCAAGAAATGTCTATTTTCATGTCAGTTTCCCTACCTGGTGAAGATTGTACCAAGTTGTTTGGCTTTCTTGGAGTTGTGCCCATTTTGATGATCCCAAAGCTCTTTGTTTTTTTCTGATATGAGAGAGAACAGAGGGTAGATGTTCTTATCAATTACGAACTAGGAACTGATTACAAAATCAGAAAATAAAAACATGATCAGCTACTAACATACCTAACTCTATCGTTCCTACAAAATAAACTTTCCGTAGAAAAGGTTGACATTGTTGAAATGGTTTAAAAGAAATATTCTTTTAGGAAAAAGCACTATTACGCATTCAAACACTAAGATGTATTCTTTTGGTTGTATCAACAAAACATTTTTCCTTTTAATTTATGAATTATTTAAAGTGTATATTTTTATTACTCAGATTGCTTTTAAACTTAACTTTTTATAGTCTATTTTATAAAAATGTTCCCTGCCATAATTAAATTATCAAGTTGACAGACTCTTGAGAATGCTTTTATAATGTTTTAAAAAGGAAATCTGTCAACTCTATCATGTCGTTACTATTTCTCATACTTCAATTTATTTTCTATGCAAAGTATTTGCTTTTCATCAATATTTTATACTGATTATCAAAAAGGCTGTATGATCTGGTTTAATATTTTATATTAAATATCATATATATTATCGTGCATTCAAAGGGGAAGATTTGAAATTTTATCTGGGAGCTCATATATGAGTTGTTTGCTCTTCTTGTTCTTCTGAATATTTTTCACCCTATAATTTAGCATCTTTTCTTTTTAGGGCTCAAGCCTTAGTCCACTGATTTGTTCTTCCCTTTTTTTTTCCACTGAGGTACTCCTCTGTATTGGGAGACAGAACATAATCTTCTACACTCAACGGTTTCTTTCTGTTACATCCTTTGTCCTGTGGAAACCTGAGTGGGGCTTCTTTTGGAGTTGTTGATACTATTTTGTCATTTGGCCTGAAGTGATGGTTATGAACCACCCACACCCCCTGCAGTTTGCTTCTGCCTTATTCCAGTCCTGTTAGCCAGGCCTTGGCCATGCATTTCTCCCAGTGCTTAGCACAAGAGCAAAGAACTACGTTTTGCTGTAACTTTTGCTAATGGTCTCTCACATACGGAGCTAAAATTGGTCCTACCAGCTGAATGGTAGAGCTTTCTTCTTGGGAACACCAGTTTAAAACTGACAGGTGCTTAATAATACAGTATTGATCAGCTAGGCAGTTTGGTTTGGTGTGATGCTGAGTGTCTGGGCACTGTTTCTTGCTGCACTGAGATGCCTGCCCACAGGTAGTGAAATGAATGGCGTCTTCCAGTAGCATGCTTCTCCAGATACCACTGGGCAGTTATTAGCAATTTAGTTTCAGAAAACATTTATCACAATCCTACACTTTGACCAATAAGTCCTGGGAATACTGGGCCCAGGATCTTCTGAGAGAGAAATTATTGTGAGGGGGTCATAGAGGCCAGCTTGGAACTTCAGGGCTGGCTTCTTCGAGCACATGATCCCTGCAGTGATGAGCAGAGATAGTCAGGTTAGGAAGGAAAACGGAGTTTCAGGCCTAGAGCAGGGAAGAAGAATAGGAGAGAGGTGTGAAGCAGCAGAGCAACTGCTGGCGACTTCAAGCTGCAGGAGAACAGGTAAGACTAGAGGATAGGAATGCAGTAGCTATCCATTGCCGCGGAACAATTACTCCAGAAGTTTTGTTTCTGAGACAGTCTCCCTCTGTTGCCCTGGGCAGAGCGCTATGGCTCCATAGCTCACAGCAACCTCAAACTCTTGGGCTCAAGCTATTCTCTTGCCTCAGACTCCTGAGTAACTGGGACTACAGGCGCCCACCATGATGAGGTTTTTCTATTTTTAGCAGAGATGGGATCTTGCTCTTGCTCAGGTTGGTCTTGAACTCCTGTGCTCAAGCAATCCACCTGCCTCAGCCTCCCAGAGTGCTAGGATTATGGGCATGAGCCACTGTGCCCAAACTACTCCAGAATTTTTTGACTTAAAGCAGCTACCATCTATTTACTGAGAGTTTCTGTAAGTCAGGATCTCAGCAGCAACTTTCTTGGGAGATCCAGACTCAGGGGTTCTTGTGAGGATGCAATCAAGGTATTGGTCAGGGCTGCAGTCATCTGAAGGCCCAGTGGGGTTGGGAACATTCACTTCCAAGTGAATGGGGACATTCACTTCTGTTGCATGACTGCTCCCTGGAGCCCTGCCTGTGGTCCTCACTACCTGGACCTCTCTGTAAGGTAGCTCATGGCATTGCAGCTGGCTTTCCCCAGAGCAAGTAATCTGAGACAGACAGACAGATGACAGTGCACAAAGATGGGGACTGCATGTCTTGTAGAACCTCATCTTGGAAGTGGTGTAGTCTTCCTTCTGCCATATTTTATGAGTCACACAAATCAACAGTGGAATGAGAGACAATCACACCGAAGTGTAAATGCCAGGAGGTGGGGGATCTTTGGGGGCCATAGTAGAGGCTGGTTACTGCAATGACCCGGTAAGGGAAGCTATGGTCTGGCAATGGAGGGCAAGGCATGGTAAGAACTTAGATTTACTTTCTGTTGTACATTTTCCAAACTGCCCTGAGGAACCTCAGAGGTAGCAGTCAGATAGGGTTAGAGGTAGCAAGGAATGGAGAATCCCCACTCCTTACCAGCCCAGGCTGAAATTGTTTTACATACTGGATATTCAAGTAAAATTTCACTTGAACACTGAGCGTAGAGGTTTAAAAATGTTTGATAATTACTGTTTCAGGCAATGGGTAACTGTTGAAGTTTTTATGCAGAGTAGTATTTTGCAGAGTAGATTAAAGGAGGAGCTTGGGGGAAGGGATTCCAGAAAGGAAGCTCTTGCAATCGCACCAGTAAGAGTAAGTGGGGTCAGAAGAAGTGCGGTGGTCACACACGTAGACATGAGTGGAGAGGAGCATCAGATTTTTTAATTTTTCATTTTATTAAATTGTGAGACAGAGTCTCACGCTGTTGTCTCAGGCTAGGGTGCCATGGTGTCAGCCTAACTCACAGCAACCTCAAACTCCTGGGCTCAAATGATCCTCCTGCCTCAGCCTCCCTAGTAGCTGGGACTACAAGCCCCCACCCAAAACACCGACTAACTTTCTATCTATTGTCAACAGAAATGGGGTCTCACTCTTGCTCTGGCTGGTCTCAAACTCCTAGGCTCAAGGGATCCTCAAGGAGAGTCAAATTTAATGAACACTCAGGAGCTAAAACCATGCAGGCGTAATGTTTGGTTAGCTGCATCTCTAAATCCCTCAAGTGCACTGGCTGGTCATCTCTTGACACTGGGAAGGAGAAAGAAGCTTTTCAGGTTTAAAGCTGCAGAGGGGATGGGTCCCCCTTTCCTTGTGTTAAGTCTGAGATACTTTTTTGGGCTAGAAGCATTTGCAGCAGGAACCAGACTTCATAGCAGGAAACCAGCAAAGCTCCATCTTTATTTACAGTGGTCCCATTGTTTACATCACTGCCTGAGCTCCACCTCCTGTCACATCAGTGGTGGTGTTAGAGTCTCCTCAGAGCGTGAACCCTACTGTAAATTGTGCACGTGTGTGGGATGTAGCTGGCATTGCAGGGATATAGCTGTGTGGGATGTAGCTGGCATTGCAGGCTTATGAGATTCTAATCCTCCACCTCCCGAGTCCATGGGAAAATTGTCATCTGTGAAATCTCCCTGGTGCCAGAAAGTTTGGGGGTGGTCAGTGTAAGTTTCTCCCCAACCTTCCATGCCCCATTTTTGTAATACTATTTCTGATGCAGCTTTTTTGTTTTTCTTTTTAACGATGAACCGTCGCTTCTCCACCAGTTGGTTAGTGTTTAAACTTTGGGTGCTGGATATAGTGCCCCGTATAGCCAGGACTGTTGCAGCTAGTAGAAATAACACCCTACAAATCTCATCTGTAAAGACACGACGTATAACATATTAAGGCTGGCTAGTGTTCTTGTCTTTCAAGATGAGGAATTTTGACATACACGGTTTTAATGCCTCGTTGAAATCCAGCAAATGGATGCTAAGAAGGGCTCTTTGCTCTCTCAGGATTAGAGCAGTGGGGTTTTCTTTCCGCTTTGAAAAAAATATACTAAGGTCCATTTCTATGGGAAATCATATTATTAAGGAATTATTGGTTATGCCCACCAGCAGTACCCGCCCCCCCAAGAAAAAAAAGAAATTACCAGACAAATTTAATTTTACTGTTCATTGCTTGGAATCTGTGACCATCTTGTGAATCTTAACAGGCTGCTTTTATGGGTGATTTTCAGACTTGCAGTTTCCCATCATCTCCCTTAGTATTATTTTCATTAAAAATTCCATTAGCTTAAAAAAAAATCAATGTAATCATTCAGTAGTAATTAATTCTTACCAATCTTCTAAAGGAGAAATGAATTAACAAAACTTCAAAATGTTAAAATGGGTAAAAAGTGTTGTGTGGCTAATGGGCCTGGTGGAGATGTCAGTGTCATGGAGAGGGGGGTGGGCTCTGGCAACTGGCCCCCTAAAACGCCAAAACCTAAGGTTTCCAAAACTAGCATGGCCTTACAAAGATTACTTAAATTTTTAGTCTAAACTTTTCTCATCTTTAAATAGGGACAGTAATGAAAACATGATAAAATTGCTTGCTTGATATGGTTATGGGGATTAAAGGAGGTAATAGGTATGTCATTCGAGTGAAGGACGTGGTATATCACACCATGAAGGGGCATAATAATTATTATACACTATTAGTATTATTTGTGTTAGTATTATCGTATTATTAAAAATGATAATATTTCCTTTAAAAGTAACTCACATGACACAGATTCCAGATTGGATGAAAGATTTTGAAAGAGTTAGGTGAGTTAACATTTGGCATTCTACCTTAAAATTATCTCTCCTTATAAAATTCAAAGAGAAATAATGTGTGGGAGCCACTGGAAAATGGAGGAAATGAGAATTAGTTTGTGTTTGTCACTTTCTTAGAAAGGCTTTGATTTATGCAGAATAAAGAACATCGTGTTTTGTAAGTAAAGAAGGGAGACCTAGTTTCCATATCACATTTTATTTTATTTTAATTTCATACAAAAATGTTAAAAATTAAAGCCTTGACACCAGTGTTTAGTCCTCACTCTTCTTACGTGTAGACACACCAGAGTGTACTTATTGGGTGTTAGTGTGTTTTGCTATAATCACATCCGTTGCTGAGCATTATAAGGGCACAACAGAAATACAGGTCATGAACCCTGTTGACTAGGATCTTACTGTGCACTTGAGGACTAAAAACACAGGAATAATATTTGAAAATGACAAGTGTAACTGAAAATATAGTATTGGACATGACTGTTGATCATTAAATGCTAGAACTGCTAATTTTCTGACTGTTCTGAGAAGGAGTGGTGAATATAGCAGGAGCCAGTAGGATACGCTTTGTGTAAGTGAGTGAGTGTGTGTGTGTGTGTTTTGAGACAGTGTCTCACTCTGTTGCCCTGGGTAGAGTGAAACTCCTGGGTCCAGCAATCCTCTTGCCTCAGCCTTCCAAGTAGCTGAGACTACAGGCACCTGCCACAATGCCTGGCTAGTTTATTTTTATTTTTATTAGAGATGGGGTCTCACTCTTGCTCCATTTGGTTTTGAACTCCTGAGTTCAAGCTGTCTACCCACCTCAGCCTCCCACAGCGCCTGGCAGGAGAGGCCGTGTGAAGAGGCTAGATGTGAACTCTGCCTGGAGGGATCACTGGGAAATGAACAGGAAGGGAGTGAGTGTGCGGTGGAAGGGCAAGGTGGGCATTCAGGTAGGGTGTTGCACATGGAACTAAAAAAAAAAAACTCTGAATTCAAATTCTGGTGTCTCATACAGAAAATTTTATAAGCAATGGCATTTTGTTACAGCAAGTTTCACAGTCAGATTAGTCAAGAGTTCAATCAGGGCACAGTGTGTGTAAAAAGTGCTGGAGGTGTGCACAAAACAAGATAACTGTGAAGTCAGTTACTAAGTAGGACATAAGTTTCACATGAGGTTGTCCAATGAGCATCTTGAATAGGATCAAGTAGGATAGAGTCTAAGAACAAATGCTGAGAAGTGAGTTATGTGGTGGCAGTGTTTTAGAACGTGTAGAAACCAAGGAGACTTCTCTAAAGCACCGTATCCAGGACAGACGACCAATGAAGCTTCCTAATTCTTCAGAAACACCTATGTTGAGCCTGTTGCCAAGAGACGCACTTGATAGTAGTGTCTTTTGCCTTAATGCTTTTGTTAAAATGTCATGAAGTGTCTTTAGACGTAATTTTCATTTAAGTTTCATTCTTCTTATGCTGTGAGCCTTTGGTGCTTGTCAAATGTAAATTTTCTCCAGTGAAGGAAGAAATTACTAGCACAGCTATTAAAAGTTTAATGAAAAGTCTTATTACTTCTTAAAATTTATATTTTCCTGGTGATTGACAATTGTTAATTAGTTAATCCTCTGCCTGTGCTCATGAGGTAAGCCAATATCATCTCTATTATAAAATGAGAAGATTGAGCAATCAAAAACTTCAATGAATTTCCTCAACAACCTCTTTCTGTATTATCCTGGCCAAAACAAATTGAGTTTACCCTTAAACAATTTCTTTTTGTCGTTAACCAAATATCTTTTTGTTGATTAACTAAGATATCCTTTCCTTCTTCTGTACGATTGCAAAGCAATTCACACTAAGCGGGAGTTTTGGCTCAAAAAAGTCAATTTGATCTATAGTTTTAGATGTCTAAGATTCCAAGTAGAATTTGGATATATTGATAAGCTGAATAAGTATGTGTAACAGAAGACCCCTGGATAACAACAGCTTAAATTAGAAAGAAGTGCAAGAAATATCTTCCTTTCACATATGTAAGAGTTCTAGAGTTCAACAATCCAGAGCTGGTCTGGGTGCTCCATGGTTCTTTGGCACCAAGACTTTCTTGTTTTTGGTGCTCTATTTCCTAGAGCACCAAAAACAAGTTCAATGTGACTGTTATTGTCAACTGGGCCATGGTGGCAGCTACAGTCTATGTCACCATATGCAGTTGGAGGTTAGAAAAAGAGGGAAGGTGCTCACAGAGGCCTTTCTGTGTGAGTTGGCTGTCTTTAAACAGCCTTCTTCTAATCCCGTACAGTAATTCCACTTACATCCCATTGGAATGGAAGAGCAGATTGGGGGACACACAACAAACAGTGTCTCACACAATTAATATATATGAGTATTTGTATTTTATATTATTTTGTAATATCTTGTACTACTAGTATATTTTTCTCTTCCAATGTCATATATAATTTATGCTACTTTCTAAAACATAAGAGCATTTAAACTCCTAATATGGGTAGACCTTTTTCTCTGGTTGATAACTTATATTGTTTAATTATTTAACAAATAGCACATCAGATTTTCCCATGGAGAAACGATTGCGAATCCAGGGCAAAACTGCAGTCTAGGACTCTGTGATTTGTCCCCCTTAATTCTTTATTTTGAAAGGACTGCTAGAGATATGTTTTTATTATAAAGTCGGAAGCTCAATGTCCAAGTCTTGGCAAGTCCAGCAAATCCCTAAATGACAAGAAGAAAGATGTTTTGCATTTGATTTGAAGAAGAGAAGGTTAGAAAGGGTGCTAAAGAGTGGAAGGTTAGGGTGAGCACTCCAGCACATCTGGTCCCACTGCCTTTTTATAGAAAGGAAAGCTGAGACTCATCATCACTTCGTGACTTGCTGGGCTTGCCAAGATTCGGACATTTAGCTTCTGACTCCCAGCCCAGTGTTGGTTTTGCTACAATTGTTTTATCAAGGTGAAATGAATAATGAATTGCACCACAAGCCATTACCCGAAAGCATAGTCCAGGCGGAAATAACTGCTTGTTAGGGGGTTAGAGCCCTTGTATTCTTCAGGTGTGCTCTTGTTTGTTTCAGAGATTGCTGGCTGACCAGGCATCTTAGCTCACATCTGTGATCCCAGGACTTTGGGAGGCTGCAATGAGAGAATCCGTGGAGTCTAGGAGCTCAAAGCTTTAGTGAGCTAAGATTGTATCACCTCACCCCAGCCTGAGCAACAGAATGAGATCTTGTCTATAAGAAAAAAAATAAATTAAAAAATGAAATACAATATAAATTTTTCTATAAAGAAAAAAAAATCACATTAGATATTTATCTGTTTGTATCTGCAAGTGGATGGACTCTGTAAACTCCCCTCCTCCTCCAGCTCCATCTCATTTGGGTATTTCCCCAGACTCCAGCTGGGAACTTGCTAAGAGAAAAGACTGGTAATCTCGAAGGAGGATCCTGACTATTGGTGTCTCAGACCAGTAACATGAGGGCTACATAATTGCCCTTGAATGGACAGGTCAGGGGAACACCATGCAGCCACCATTTTGTCGTGAAAGTGGGCTCTCTGACCCTCGGGGTGCAATTGTTGGTGTTATTGTGGAAGACTTCCCTCTGTAGGGGATGATGTTCCAGGAGGCAAAAATGATTAGCTACCTGTCAAGTCCAGAGGGCACTCTGCACCTTCCCTGACGCTCCTGGTCTTTGTCAGACCACAGTTATCTGTACTGTCTTAATCCTTGTCAGTTTTCCTGTGCTACTGGATATTTTTAGATTTCTCTAACCCTGTCTGAGACCCCTTTCCAAATTTTAATGAATCTCTAATATGTCCCCAGTGTATATTCTAGAAATTCCATTGAGCGAGGTATAGATATGATGGAAGAAAAAGTTAAGTTTCAGCTGCTAGTGGCTCATGTTTGCTAATTGGAAAAGTTATTGTTTTCAGAATAAAAGCAAGTTTGTACGCTATAATATAGCTGTTACATTGTTAGAGAATTAAGATTTAGAGAATTAAGATCTATGTCGTAGGTAACGACCACCTACTTGCAGCCTTTGGGAGAAACATAAATGTTTCTCACTATTGTTTGATGTTTGCAAATTATTCATATGTATACATCTTTGAGGGTGGGACAAAATTTAACTGAAGAATCAGAACGGAGGGGAGAGGAAAGAGTTTTCAGTATAAGCATATGCCCTTTTTATATTTTTGCTGAAATTAAATATTTGTAAATGTTTTTGAATAACTTTAATATTTCTGTTATAACTTGCTCCTTTAAGTTTACTTTGGTGAGACTTTATGATCTTTTTAATACATCCAAAACTTTTAGCAGTTAATAATATAAAGAGTGAGAGCACTCTCTCATTTATATACTATTATCTCAAAATGTATATTTTGAAGATAACTATTTTTATTATATTGCCATTTGAGGGGTGTATATATGTGTGTCTGCTATCATTATATTGGTATAATAAAGTATTATAGAAATTATTACAGTTATGTATTGCTGGGTAATGAAAGTTAGTGACTTCAAAACATTAATGATTTATTAGTTTTATTACTTTCTTGAGATTCTTTGGATTAAATGGCTAGATCTTATCCTTTTTATAGGGTTGACCTAGGTTTTACATGCACTAGCTACGCCTAGGAGCTTAGGGCTGTCACCGGGGACATGGTTGTCCCTCTTATAACTAAGCCTCTCCCTGTGGCCACGTAGGTTTCTCACAGTTGTGGATCTAAGCTCCAGCTCAGAAATAACATAGTGATACTCCCATTTTATTCTGTTGTCTAAAATAAGTTTCTAATCTGGCTCAGATTCAAAAGGAAGAGAAATAAACTCCACTTTGTGGTGGCAAAGTAGGAAGGTCACACTGAAAAGAGCACATGGGATGGGAGTTATTGTTGTGGCCACCCTGGGAAACATAATCTGCCATAGAAATCAAAGTCCTTCCTATTATCATTTCCTTTCTTCCAAGTCTGTCATGCCGTTTTAATTGATCTAATGCTTTTAAGTGAGAAATAAGAAGCAAGAACTTGCACAATGTAATTTCTTAAACTGTAGCATTTTGTTCCCTGGTGGCCTGGGTCCCCTCTCTAGAGTGGAATGTCCTTGATGTCCTAATCCTACTCTCATATGTCGTTGAGAATCTTTATTTATTAAAAAAAACCTTTAGTCAAATATAGTGGTTTCTCACCCTAACCAGTACTGGGCAATCGCTTTATGAAAGACCTTACTGTGTTTTCCCCAACATAGTTAAAGCCTGTCAGGAGTGGTGCGCTTCTGTTTGGAATATTGCGCGGTCAAATTGAGTGGCGTCCCAAGTATTTGTCTCTCGGTGAAAGTGCTGCATGGTTACCGCAATTTTGAGGTTTCTAATTCTGTTTGTATTGAGAATCTTCACAGTTCCTTTTCAGAGCTTATCCCATTAGTCTGTGGACAACTTTTGTTCTAGACCGTGTTCTTGTTGTTTGCGTTTACCTTACTCACTGTCTTTCTCCCTTTCCTCATATTGGACCTTGCAGTATGAACGCGTTTGAAGCAGCTCAGCTTTTGTTTTGTAAAGTTGCCCATTTGTATGCTGTATGGTTTCCTACCCAGACCTCATGCAGCCCAAGTCCTGGTGTATGTTAGGCAGAGGAAAACGGACTTTTCCTGATAGGCATGAGTCAGTTTCCTTCTGCATCAAGATGTTTACACATGGGGACAGATGCAGAGGATGACAGCCCTGGATCATGTGACTCCCAGATTGTTTTTCTTTACTGGTTTTCCACGTGGGAAGCTGTAGGAACTAGAACTTTGTTGCTACTGCGCCCAGGATGTCCGCTGTCCAAGGTGTATCCATGTTGTGGTCTGGGCGTTTGGCAAGCAGCCTACCCTGCATTGTTTGGGGGCATACTCAGTCTTTAGAGGAGCAATGTGATCCTGCGTATCAAGTGAAACTTTAGAATCATTTAATTTCACTTAGCAGATCTGCAGGTGTGCCACAGTTACTACCTGTGAATTGCTTCCAATCTTTGCAGCATAATAAGGCTGCCCAATTTCCAATGGGGAATAGAATCTCCTCGTTGCTGGAGGTTCTATTCCTCCTCTTTCCCTTTTCTATTTCTTTGTCTTTCAATAAACTCAGTCCTTTCTCTCAAAAGTTATTTCTTTGTCAAATGATTTGTTTTTTAAACTTATTAAGTCTAACTCTAGCCTTTCATTGTGATTATTGTAATCTGATGTGTGCCACCAGCTGTTCCATTTTCTTTTCTTTTTCTTTCTTCCTCTTCGTTTTTTTTTTTTTTTTTTTTTTTTTTTTTATATAAATTGTATCATTTTTTTGCCCACGGTAGTTTGCTTTTGAATAATAGATCAAACAAACTAACATCTAATGGGCTTAGGTTTTTCTTTTTCCT
>CAUYPK010082970.1:0-60409 GCA_963574355.1 Loris lydekkerianus
AAATGTGTACATACAGTAACTGAGAAAATGCCATGAAGGCTACGTTGAACAGTTTGATGAGAATATTTCAGATTGTATATGAAACCAGCACATTGTACCCCTTGATTGCACTAATGTACACAGCTATGATTTAACAATAAAAAAATTAATAAATTAAAAAAAAAGAGATCATCTACATGCATGCTATATAATTCAGTCTCAAGTAGCCTCATGTAGCGGCTTTAAATATGCCTAGTGCAAAAAAAATAATTTTTAATATTATCTAATTTTAATTAATTCAAATTGAAAATGATATTTTAATTTCTTTTCCATTAAAGACAACTTTATTTTGGGAAAAAAAAGAAAAAAAGAAAAATTAGGTATACCCAGGATTGGGCAAGGGCAAAAAGTCATAGTATTCCTCATTAAGATGCCATCTGATCAGTCTTGAGGGCAGTGTGGGATTTAACCAGCAGAAGAGTGGCAGGTGATAAGGTCCTGGGGCAGGTACAAGTCAGGTGGGTTTCAGGAACATAGTGAGGAAAGAGGGAAAGAGATTTTAGAAGAGGAGAAAAGTAAGTGTCAAATCTCACAGGACACAGTGAGCTAATGTAAAGATTTTGGCTTTTACCATATGTAAAATGAAAATCCATTATGGGATTTTGAGATCTGATCTATGTTTAAAAGATCACTCTTGCTGCTATGTTGAGATAGGTTCTAGGAGATCACAAGAGGGAGAGGAAGATAGTTTAGAAAGCTGTGGCAGTCCAGAGATGATGGTGGCTTATAGGAGAGTGGTGGCAACAGAGGTGAGGGGAAGTGGAAAAACTCACCATCTGTATTGAATGGAATAGATGTGATGTGTTACATGAAAGAAGAGAAGAGTTGAAGACAGCTTCAAGATGTTTGGGTTTGAGAAAGTGAGATTGCTACAGTTTGAATAAATTTTGGGGAAAGATTGAAAATTCACTTTAAGACATGTGAAATCAAACAATTCGTTCTCATAACCAAATTTGGTAGCAGTTATAAATTGGAAGTTCCAGAAATGAGACTACTTTTATAAGTTACCCCCCCGATTCATACCAGATTCTGCCAGAACATTCAGTCACAGTAAAGGCAGCAAGTGAGAAAGAAAATTTCTGTAGTAGACTCATGAATCAGAGAGATTGTTAGGGGTTTATTTTTGGTAATATCAAGGCAAACAGGAGAGAGAAAGAGAGTCAAAGGGACAGAAGAGCTCTTCTTTGTTTCAGAGAAAATCTGGGCCCAAGGTTTATATTCTTATTCTGTCTCATTGCTAAGAAAAAGAAAATTTGTAATTATAGCGAATTAGCTGAACCACCTGTACCAGGCTATGACTCAGACAAATCAATTCTGTACAGGTCTCTTGAAGTAGGTTCTTCTTTAGTCAGAGGACATGAAAATGATTAAGAGTCACAGCCTGGGAGGTTGGCATTCGAGGGGAGAGATCACTTTTTATAGTTAAACTAACTAGATACTGCTAAGTCCCTTTGCTAATTTCAGACGGTTGTGGGTGGGCAGCGATTTGGGATGAAGGAACAGGATTAATATTATGTAGAAAACATTCCAAGAGAAATTTACACAGTATATTTTTGGTCAGACTGGAATTGGGTATTCAAAAACTTTTCCAACATACTTGTAGATGACTAATAATTTTTACAGACTCATTCAACAGTAAACATTTATTAGTGCCTACTATGGACCAATAGTTTATAAGTGACAGGGGTAAAAACATGGTAAGATCTGACTATTTCCCCTCAAGATCACTGTGGACTTTCCAATCCTATAAAAAGACTAGCTGCTCCTTAAAATAATCTGAACAGGTGTATAACGCAATTTGGATTGGGAACAAGACAGCAATCAGCTAAGTAGATGTTTGATTAAAGGAACCACTGGAAATTTATCTTGAAGGATGAAGAATGAAATCTTATTTTTTGTGTCAGTGGAGGACAGACAACTGAAGTATCTATTTTTACTATTGGCCCTCACCAATCATTTCTATACAGTATTTTTTATGTCATAGGAGTCAAAACATTAAGTTTGAATTTAGTTTTTCCATTTTAGATAAATATTTACAGTATATATTAGACATTTAGAAACTATCAGAGCATCACAAATAGTATCTGTATTAGTTCAATCAGGCTATGATAGGATAACAATCCCCAAATCTCAGTGTTTTCACGCAGTGAAAGTGGAATTTGTACTTCGTATTTAGTACAGTAGAGGGTTCTCCTCCACAGAGTCACTCAGAAACCAGAGTGCTAGAACACTCAGCTTCCTTAGGAGAGGAGAGACTGTTATGCTGTGTGCGCACTTCTTACTGCTCAGCTTGAAAATGGTTCACAACACTTCCCTTCATAACCCATAGGCCAAGCAAATCACATCGTCCCCACCAAATGTAAGGAATATCTGCCAACCACTTGTCTTTTCCATATCACCATTTTGTTTCTTTTTAAGGAAAGAAAAACATCATAATATGACTTAGAGATAGCATCTTAGAGACTCAAAACATGATTCCTCTTTACAATACATGCAGAAGTCAATGAAAAATCATTAAGAAAAAGAATTTCTAAACGATCAATAAAAATCAGAGAGAAGGATCAACTTATTCCAGTCAGAAGTGCCTCTACAAAGAAAGAGTCCAGTATGAATCGTATGTCCCTCAGGAGCCAGAGCATAATAAACCACACTGAGGCAGATCCTTCTGACCCAGCAGCCTCCACTTCCCTCAGGTAAAGTGCTCAGGACAAAATAAATCAGACCCTCTGGGTAGGCAGCTGTGCACCATCAGACCTGCCATATGCAAGTCAGTGTTTCTCACGGGGGCCATTTAGAATGTATGCGGTTGAAGGATAGGTTTGCAAACTCATCCTACAAAAAGAGCTACATACCTCAGTGCTGAATATCACTACAGACACCTTGGAAGTGCTCCCCAGGTGGATAAACAGAGTTTCTACCATTCTGTGAAGCCAAATTTCACCATGGAAGACAGAGACAGAGTGGGGAGAGGCCCTCCTCTATGTTACCAATGGTTTGAAGGATTGTGGAATCAAAGATAGTGACAGATGGTTTACAAACTGCTCTGTTTCCACCGTAGCAACTTCACACAAATTTTATTTATTTATTTTTGTTGTTGTTATCGTTGTTGATTCATTGAGGGTACAAAGAAGCAGGTTGTACTGATTGCATTTATTAGGTAAAGTCCCTCTTATAATTATGTCCTCCCCCCAAAGGTGTGTCATACATTGTGGCCCTCCATCCTCCTTCCTCCTTCCCTTCCTCCACCCACAACTGTGTGCTAGGTCATTAACTGTCCTACTATCCGACTTGAGTACATAGGATTCTGCTTCTCCATTCTTGTGATGCTTTACTAAGAATAATGTGTTCTACTTCCATCCAGATTAATACAAAGAATGTAATGTCTCCATTTTTTTAATGGCTGAATAGTATTCCATGGTGTACCTATACCACAGCTTGTTAATCCATTCCTGGGTTGGTGAGCATTTAGGCTGTTTCCACATTTTGGTGATTGTAACTTGAGCTATAATAGTCTAGTGCAAGTGTCCTTATAGCAAAAGGTTTTTTTTTTCTTCTGGGTAGATGCCCAGTAATGGGGTTGCAGGATCAAATGGGAGGTCTAGCCTGAGTGCTTTGAGGTTTCTCCATACTTCCTTCCAAAAAGGTTGTACTAGTTTGCAGTCCCACCAGCAGTGTAAAAGTGTTCCCTTCTCTCTACATCCATGCCAGCATCTGGAGTTTTGAGATTTTGTGATGTGGGCCTTTCTCGCTGGGGTTAGATGATATCTCAGGGTGGTTTTGATTTGCATTTCTCTTATACTTAGGGACAATGAGCATTTTTCATGTAAGCCATCCATCTATCTTCTTTAGAGAAGATTCTATTCATCTCACTTGCCCACTGATGTTAAGTGATTGTTGGCTTTTGTCATGTTGCTTAATTTGCGTTTTCTGTAGACCCTAGGAAACTGTTGTCTAGAACATTTCCTTCTCCTTTCAGAAAAATGGTGTTTTCAAGTATGTTCTTCCAAGAAAAGCTTCCCCATGACCTACTGCTAACCACAGAATTTATGAAGAATAAGACAAAGCATAAAAAAGAACTGAAACTCAAATCCAACGTGTTGTTTCCAACATAGTTAAGCTTAAAATCGGACCATTCTCCATGTAACTATGACATATTTGTATACGTGTGTGTGTGTGTGTGTGTGTGTGTGTGTGTATGTATGTGTGTTTGTTTGTTTCTGACTACCAGCTGTGTTTAGTCCCTCTTCACGGTCAAAGGAAGGCTCCTCTTTCTTCCCATCTGGCGTATTTCTTACAAAGAACACACTGACATAAACATGCATATTCCTCTTGTGTACTAGGTCTTGTCCTTGGACTGATTCTAGTTTAGTCAATGGGCCCTCACATATGATTCAGAGGGAGCAATGCTATGCGGGACCACACATTATTCATTTGCAGAATGAATCCTATGTGCTATGCAGGATTCAAACTTGGATCAAACACAGACGTGGCTCACAAAGCAGCTTCAGTCCAATAGTGCCTCACTTGCCTGTTGTCTATTTTTCTGAAGATGGAGAAAAAAAACCAACAACAACAAAAAAACAAAGCTATGTTTATATATCACTGCTCCTTGGGGTAACCAAAATAAGGAAAACAGCAAAAAATTGCCAGGATGGCAGGTAGCTACAAAACAGACAGAAGGATGGAAGATGGGAAAAGAAAAAAATATCTGCCTGGAATCAGATAGTTCATCCTCTTAGAGCCCAGATGCTCCTCCCTCTGTGTCACTTCATGTCACCATCAGCCTCTTGAGACTTCCAGTCTGCAGGATCCAGAATGCACCTGTTTGAACAGGATGAACCCTTATGCCCAAACTGCTTCCTTCAACATTTCTTGCTTTTGTAAATTTTTCCAGTATTCATCACCAAGCATAAAATCAAGCCTGCTCTTCCCGTTTCCCTCAGTCCTCAAATGTAACCATACTGCCCCGTTTCCCCGCACGTCCTTCCTCACTTTGTGTTTACACTGCCTCCATCTTAACTGAGGCCTCATCAATTCATCCCACAATTTTTGTCAGGGTGGCTTTCTTATTTTTAGTCTTCTACCTCCACACCATCATTTATGATCTTTGGAATTTATTGAGATAATATAAACTTTGGTGACTTTTTGCTAAAAAATCTTTCTTTTTTTTTTAATTAAATCATAGCTGTGTACATTGATATGATCATGGGGCATCATACACTAGTTTCAGAGATCAATTGACACATTTTCATCACAATGGTTAACATAGCCTTCCTGGCACTTTCTTAGTTACTGTGCTAAGACATTTACATTCCACATTCTTACGAGGGTATATGCTAAAAAAATCTTAACAATCAGTATTATGAGGTAATTACTGAAAGTCCATCTCATAGTTGGCACCTTCGAAAGCACAAGGGATCTCCAGATAGAATATGATGCTCTCAGTACTAAGGATTTCTTTTTTTTAATTTACTCCACAACTTATAATTGAATTGGTTCTGACATCTAAGCCATGTTTTATGTTTACCCCATTACGCTTTGGAAAGAGACTAAGAGTTACCCAGGCTTTCCAAGGTTTTGATGATGTGTTTTTTTATCTGATAAATCAGGTACTTGCAGATAAAATCACTGCAAGTTCAGTGAGTTTATTTTTCAAATTAAGCATTAACGTCAACTAAAACCCTGAATTACAATGTTTGCCAGAAAAAGATTCGGATAAAATAAAGCAAAAGATACACTAAATATAATAATCGCACAAACATCTCCACAATGGGTCAATTTGTATTAAAATATAAAACCTGGTCATCTTCTGAGACAAAATCATAATTTACTTTAGCTGGAGAAGTTGACTAGTTAATGGAAAGTTATCACAGTCTCCATCGTTGCTTCTACTGCTGCTATTCTGCACGATAATCTGTTGTTTAGAGAGCAGGTTGTAGAATGATATTCTTGGATATGTGTCTATAGATCAAGAAATGTATTAAATAAAACCTTTTATTAGTATTTCAGTAAAGCAAATAACTGAAGAGCCAAATTCAAGCCTACATTCACACTGTTCATGAAAAGAGCTTAGAAAAAGAAGTTAAGGATATAGGGAAGAAAGTGACAATGTCTAAAAAGAACAAATGGCCCTTAAAACAATTGGTAATTATAGATCATACTCTATTTGCAGCTTATAAATAGTGATACACCACTGTGTTTCAGCAACCAGCACAGCGTCTGCCACAAAGGCTCAGGACATTTTTGTGAGGTGAGTCAATTTTTTTGAGTACTCTACAGACATTGGAAGGGCCTCTTCACAAGTAATGGGTAAATCGTTCTACTCAGTCTTTAAAAAGAATTAATTTTTGAAGAATCATGGATGGCCTTGTTTATTTTTCGCTTTTAAAAAATTTTTCCCATCTTGCAAATTCACATTTCTCACCAAAGCAAAACAGATAGACGTGTGATCATTCAAATTTTCAGTTTTTCTAAGTCTGTGTTTTGATTTAGAAAACACAGTTCTCCAGAGAGCTACTTAGACCAACTCATAATTTGGAGTGGTTGGTTTTAGAGCTCTTTTTTTTTTTTTTTTTTTTAAATCTCAAGTGTGGTCACACGGACTTTTAGTACATTTGCCTATTCTGGTTCTTCTCAGACCAGGCCAAGCCACTTTGCTTTTTTCGCTTTGGGCTGATCACTTATTAATTGTGTGTGTGTGTGATATACAGATAGAGAAAGCCAAAAAAGGAAGATAAAAGGAGAATGATCAGAAACTATCAGGTTTTCATACAAATATTTTTTCTTTGAAAATTTCACCAATCTAAACATAAAATCGCTTTGTATTTGTTTCTACTGACCAGTATTTACTGTATATACTCGAGTATAAGCCGAGTTTTTTCGGCACAAATTTTGTGCCAAGTTCGGGTTTTTCGGCACAAATTTTGTGCCGAAAAAACTCGGCTTATACTCGAGTATATAGGTATGTTTATTCAGGAAAAGACCTTTTGCCCCTCCTCTCTTTTTATCTCTATGCCATAAAGATAGAAGATGTAAGAGTCAAACATATGTAGTTCATATAGATTTATGGAGTGGGCATTGGCTAACCCACCAGTTTCCAACTGGGGCATTAGTAAGTCGAAACTTGCTGTTGCCTGTATGAGGTGCATTCACAATTTTCTGAACACACAGCTCTCCTCCTGCAGGAGAAAGGATCTTTTATGGCTCAAGAGGCTCACATCACTCAGGGTCCTGGAACAGCTCCCCAGTCCAGCCATGTAGCATTCCTGGTGGTTAGGGGCAGATATTTGAAAGAATAAAAAGATACCATTGATATGTTCTAGCTATTTCCAGGTTGTCTCAAGGAAAACAAGTGCTGTGCATACACAGAAGACACTCATGAAATAAATCTGAAGCTTATTTATAGTTACTATCCTTGTTTCAACAGATGCATTAAGATGTAAGGTATCTTTTAGTCACTTAAGACATAACTTGATGTCAGAGGCATTTTCAGCTGTCTTGCTATCCAAAGTCTAAACTGGGCATTTTTTATGTGCATGTGAGTCAACAGGAGGCATTTGAAACAAATGATTCAGGAAGCATTTTTGTGGGTGGCCTTGGAACTGGCACCAGCATGATTTACTCACATCCACATGCTGGACCTCAAGGGGCAATGACAAAACAGTGTCCCTGCTATCCACGGTGGTAGCTCTGCCAGCCAGCCCTGTTGCCAGCCCACAACTCTATCCAGGCCACCAAGAAGATGCTGCTAGCGGGCAATCTGGGATTACCGTGGGAGGGTGTAGGTTTGCTGAACAGTGGGCAGAGCTGTAGAGGGAACATTTTGTTCATAATGAGCATATAGAGAAAGAGGTAGAGATTTGAGTTCAGAGCCGTTATGTTTGGAAGGGAAGAGAGACTGTATTTAAACTCAACTTTACTGTGAAATGTTAATTGCAAGGGAATCTTTCTAGAGATAGTTCATTTAATTTTATTAAATTTAATATAATACATAAAATAAGAATATACTGAACCATGTGATCAAAGCCCCCCAAATCAAAGATCTTAAAAAGAAATCTTAATACTCACATTGTCATATATATGCCTTGCTTGTCAATCGTGCCTTGATCTGGTCTTGGCAGTATCTCCAGGAACTGTCATTCATGACTTTTCTACTATAGTTTTCAAATCTTGAAAACTTAGCATTTTTACAGACACCAAAAAAACAGGGTGTGCACGTAAGTTTCAGAAAGTCTGTCACTACCTCCATATCTTTTCATTGTGACTTACTACACTTTGAGACGTTACCTTGGGCCTTGGGGGACTGGGATGGGAAGAGAGGCAGGCAGAGCGAGTTTGAACCTTGAGAGGAAACGAATACCCTTTCTCTTCCAGCACCTCATGTGTTTCCTTCCTGTCCCTCTGCCCTACCTAATCTTTCCAGGCACAGACACTGGACAGTTTGACCTGCCACATGGATAACCCTTGCTCCTATTAGCCTGTTTCTGTTGCTTGTATTTCCGCCGTTCTCTCTGCCTCAATAAAAGGAAAAATACATATTGTATTTTTGGAAAAGGCACAATTGAACTTGTTTTTCCCAGACCTTCCCTCAGCCTGATGAGGGAAAATAAATAAATACTTCCTGGGTGATCACAGACAACAAGTGGACACATTCTGAAGAGGTGAGAGGGTCTCAGCAACCGTGCCAGTGAAAGTGGGCCCCAAACTCTGAGTGTCCCCTCCTCCTCTGCTAGGGGCACCTACGCCATCAAAAAGGAGGGGTTCAGGCCTGTATTCCTAGCACTCTGGGAGGCTGAGGCGGTGGATTGCTGGAGCTCATGAGTTCCAGACCAGCCTCAGCATAAGACAGACCCCCACCTCTAATAAAATAGCAAAAATTGAGGCAAGAGGATCGCTTAAGCCTGAGTTTGAGGTTGCTGTGAGCTATGATACCACGGCAACTCTGCCCTCGGTGACGGCTTGAGATTCTGTTTCAAAAAAAAAGGCGGTCTCCCTTTTTCTCTCTAAAGCAGGGAAAATGTTTTGCCCTATCAAGGAGGAGACTGCTTAGAATGGGCTGAAGTGGGAAAGAAGAAAGTGAAGGTGAGTAAGGATGTAAAGCTGAGGTCTGAGAGTCTGGCAGACTGCACTTAGATTATTTCCCCTCACTCTGGGAAAGGTCCCAGGAACAGTTGGTGCATTAGACCACGTGGTAGGAGGAGCGACTCCCCTGCAGAGAGAGCTTTAGAGAGTGCCCTTTAGAGTGGATGGGTTCCAAAGCAGCATATCCAATGCTGGGTTCATATTACATAACTTAGAGATGCAGAAAGGGAAGGGAACTCTCCACAGGTGACCACTCAGTTACTAGTAGGTCCCCAAACTACAATTTTCTAGTCAGTTGGGAAAGCTAACTGAATTGGTCACTCCCAGAGACAATAATAGACATTTTGTACGAATCCTAAAAAACAGCCTTGAACCATTTTAGTCATTGGTTGACTCTGACAGGACAGAGTATAATGAATGGCCTTGACCACATAATGCAGGAAAGGATGATTCTGAAAAGTAACATTTGTTCTGTTATACTCCTTCCCAAGCAGTTGATTCTGGAAGGCCAAAGGCTTAGGGTCAGTGCACGATTTTATTAGTGTTCGATTCTCTTACCATAAAATATGTGGTAAGGTAATGGCACAACAGTCTCAAGCATACTGCAAACTTCAGCCACATGAAATCCCTCTTAGCAACCCTCACCAGAATGGTGAAGGGTGGGCTAGATTTCATGACCTGCTTGAGCTTCATCTCATTTCCATACTTAATAGCAACATTATCTCACAGAGGAATAACATTTTGCTAACTTCCCAAACTTGCATTTAATCCTTACAAGAGCATTCAGAAGAAAACACACCATTGTATAGGAAGATTCAGAAAATAGAAGTGACCTGTGTGACTTCAGGTAAGATGCTTAAATTTTCTGAGTCTTCTTACACAATGATGTGCTTTCTTCTGGACATTCTTGGGCATATAATATATGATAAATAAATTCTCAGTGATTTATTGGTACCCTTTTGTCTCTTATAATATGAGCCGGTGGACAGACAATAATTCACCTATTTATTATTGTTATTGATAACGCACAATCTTCTACCTTTCTTAAGGGTACGCTTCCATGTATAACAGGTATAAAACCCCTGAATCTTGGACCTTTTCTGGGGAGCTATTTCAAAACAGTTTGTAGGAAAGCAATGTATTTGATTATGTTGTTTCACACACCCATTTCCTTCCTCTTAGTTCCTATGAAGGAACTAAGTTCCTATATAATTTCCTCTTAGCCTCCTCAGAGAGGAGGTTTAGTAATCAGAAAGGCTTCCAAGAGGATAGGTAAAAGTTCTTTTGCTACTTCCGGGCCACAGCTCTTAAAGTAAATGATAACAGCAGTAATAATACGTACATACATACCATACGTGAGAGTGTTTCGTGACTTACAGAAGGCTCAGGAAGTCTATCTCCTTTAGATTGTGCACTCAACAGGCCACTGTGAGTTAGAGAAGGTAATACTACTTCTACTTCACAGCAAGTTTAAATGGCACCTCCACAGTCATATATTCAGCAAAGGGCAGGCAGGAGTCTAACACAGGTTTCCAATGTCACGTCCAGTGTCTTTTTACATGTGTATATTTCTCTTCTTTTGAAATAAATGCATTTATGATTTAAAGGGTAATATTACCAAGATCAATGTTTTCTGAAGAATTTTCTGTGGAATCATAATTCTGTGTGTTATAAAATGTGACAAAAAGAAAAGGAGGGTAATAAGCTTGGAAAATCCTAAGTTACACCACACGGAAATGCACCATTTCAAGGACCTCTTAAGCTGCCATGTTGTGACTCTACATGAGTGTGTGACATCTCCCAGACCTAGCAGACCATGGAGTGTGCAGTATACAGCAGACTACAGGAGTGTGCGGCATCTCCCAGACCTAGCAGACCATGGAGTGTGCAGTATACAGCAGGCTACACAAGTGTGCGGCATCTCCCAGACCTAGCAGACAATGGAGTGCGCAGTATACAGCAGGCTACACTAGTGTGCGGCATCTCCCAGACCTAGCAGACAATGGAGTGCGTAGTATACAGCAGGCTACACGAGTGTGCAGCATCTCCCAGACCTAGCAGACAATGGAGTGCGTAGTATACAGCAGACTACACGAGTGTGCGGCATCTCCCAGACCTAGCAGACCATGGAGTGCGTAGTATACAGCAGGCTACACAAGTGTGCGGCATCTCCCAGACCTAGCAGACAATGGAGTGCACAGTATACAGCAGGCTATACAAGTGTGCAGCATCTGTCAGACCTAGCAGACCGTGGAGGGTGCTGTATACAGCAGGCTACACGAGTGTGCGGCATCTGTCAGACCTAGCAGACCGTGGAGGGTGCTGTATACATCAGGCTACACGAGTGTGCGGCATCTCTCAGACCTAGCAGACTGTGGAGGGCACAGTATACAGCAGGTGTGTGCAGTGCTTCTCAAACTCATGCGTCCAAAGGATCACAGTATTAACCAACATCTCCTGTAACTCACGTCCAGGAGCACACACTCTGGTCAATAATGATCTCCATCACTGTCTCCCTTCTCCCTATCAAACTGGTTCATATTGTGGATACTTGCAATGTCATGTCTTTAAATTAAATGAAATGATGCTATCACCGAAAGTGGATCTTACTTCAGTACAATCACAAAAGAAAATGCAAATATGTCTTACTGCACCCTACTGGTATTTGAAATTGCATTTGGTACCTGACTTATTAATTCCCTTTTTACAATAGTTTGACCCATATAAAGAAGCATGTGATTTGCACCATTTAAACCCTATCAGTAAAATGATCATTATGTCTTTTTAACAGAAAATATTCTCTTCAGATTTATGACTTACATCTGGCAGAGGAAAACTATATAATTTATACAGTTCATTACCACAACGGTAACAAGAATAACAATCACAGCAGCCCTTAGGATATCACAAAACATATTCAAAACCAGTCCTTTTAAGCATTGAGCTCCACACGGGGAACAAAATTTTGATATCACATATGTGTGCAAAAGAGGTTGAGTTTCTATAACCTGTAGGAGTATACATCAGGGATGCGCTATATGTGTGAAAGAAAATATTCATGAAAAACCAACATATATCTTCAATCTTTCCTTCTGTATCTCTATTCTTTTTAACTAGCAACTTTTGGGAAGAAAGATTTTACCAGCAATGGTCCTAACGTCCTGTCCCTTCTGTCCTCATGTCTCCCATGTAATAGGACCGGAAGAGAGTTGGTTCGATTAATCTACACACTTTGATGCAGTGCACTGATTATCAACCCTGAATCCACTGTGCTTGCTCTGTATCAGAAGCTCTCTGTAGGTTCCTGTGATAGAATAAGGAACCATGAGAAACAATGTCAAATAAAACAGAACAAAATAACAAAGCTTGTGCACTAAGCTCTTTCTGGTTCTAGATAGGACAAAAATTTGTGTGTACATATTGTTGTTGAGTTTGGGAACCTAACAGAAAATTGCAAAACATTTTTTCAAGGAGTGAGAGAAATAGACACAGCATTTATTAGTGTATACACAGTCTCCCTAAGAAGTCTCTTACTTTCTCATTATTATTATGAAACACCTGTCAATAGCCAACATACACACAACAATCTCCCACAGAGAATGATTAAAAATAATTAGAACAGGTGTTTATTAGTCTAAAGAACTAGAAGAAACTTTAGATTATATATTAAAGAGAAGGAATCCCATTCCTAGACCCCCAAATATCCTCAGATTTGGTGAAAACTTGGAAATGGAAGACAAGTTCCCTTCACTGACCAAGTCCAGTGAAACAAATCCAGTTGCATTTAAGAAGGATGTACCAGATCCCAAGCCAGGCCAATGCTATTACCAGGGTTAAAAGAGCTAAACCACAGTACAGTGAATTAATGTTCCTTTTGAGGGAGCCTATGATCAGCCCATTAGCCTCCTAGGCCAGCATAGAGGTTAAAGTTAGCATTTTGTTGAGGTTCAGAAAATGATATCTAGAAGTATGATGCTTTTGGCACACTAAGCACTTTGAACAAAAGGAAATTAAAAGGACTTGGAACCAGCCTCAGACCTAAGGACTTTCTAGACACACACACACACCACCACCACCACCACCACCACCACAAGCTAACCACAGGAAGGGCTCTCTTTGGGAGTTCTCCTATCAGATAACAAACTTTTCCCCCCCAAATGCTATTGTCTTAAAACCCTTTTCTTAGGAATCTTACTAAATAACCAGGAAAGTTTCACCACCAGAGAAAAGACTATAAGTCATCATCGTGCCCAGACAGACGTTTCATCTGCTCCTCCGAGGGCAGTTCCCAGAGACTACCTGGGAGGAAACTTTGCCTGGGTAAGACCACGGCCTGTGTTCACAGTGCACCTCTGTCCCTTAACTTCCTACACTGTGTCACCACCTCCCTCAGATCTCAGGGGAACCCTATCCCAGATCACTGGTTGTTCTTCAGGCTCATTCATTGCTCCTGAACATCATTTATACCCTTCTCAAAATTGCCCACACCCTCCATTTCCTTCTCCCCTGTGAAGAGGGAAGTATTTAAGTATCAACCACCTAGACCCTTTTTTGAGTCTTGAATTCTGTAAGGCTCCTAGGTGCATTTGCATGTTAATAAATGTATATGTCTTTGTTCCTGTTAATCTGTTGTCAATTTATTTCAGCAGACCTGAACTTTCAAAAAGGGAGAGAAAAATCTCTTTTGCCCCTAAAATTCATACATCTTATTCAGATTTATTCCACCTACATCAGTAGGACCCAGCTCTGGATTTTCACTTCAGTTTTCTCATGTACTATGACACGCCTTGTACCAAAAAGTACTCATGTTGTCTGTGAATGAAAGGGTGAATAAATAAACTAAAAAACAAAGTGAGGACAGAGATAGTGTCTCAAACCTTATTCTGAATAGGTTTTCGAGTAATTATAAACTGATAGGCTCTAATTTGACCAAGGATTATGGTAGATCAAAATTTGATTTCAAGAAGCAAGAATCCCATGTACTCCATTCTGATATGAAGAGAATTAATGACCTAGTACAAGGTGCAGGGTGGGCGAAGGGGAGAGCAGAGAGAGGGAAGGAGGGAGGGGGCGGGGAGTCCTGTCGTGTGACACACCTTTTGGGGGTAGGACACAATTATAAGAGGGACTTTACCTAACAAATGCAATCACTATAACCTGATTCTTTGTACCCTCAATGAATCCTCAACAATTTTTTAAAAAAAATGATTTTATTAAAATCTGTTTTATTTCATCATGAGTGATCTATAGAAACAACTAAAAGCGTGATACCTTTTTTTTCTTTTCAAACCTGATTTTTTTTTCTATTTCATGAAATGTCTGCAGTATATTATAGTTTTGTATGTACGGATTCTAAATTCCTCTTTTTATAATTCCAGGTAGCCATCTATTTTTATTTCCCAGCAGGAGTTAGAGGTCCTGGCAAATAGTCACTAAGTGGTCTGGCAGACCCATGATGTTTTGAGTGCACGTGGCTGGTTAGTGTAGTTACTGTCTAAATAAACGCATTGAATAGCATGACAACTTATTAATTCTGTACATGCTATGTGCCATTTGCTGCTTCAGATGTTGTTTCCCTCTCTCGGCCTTCATCGGTTTCCTGTTTAAAATTTAGTAAAGTTGCAAAATTCCATGACTCACAGAATCTTTCCATGAGCTTGTTTTGTTATATTAGAAACAAGCAGAAAATATGAGTTTCCTGTCTTTCAAAGATGGACAAATCGTGCCTAGTCCCAATGGATAGTGTTATTTTAAGAGATTTTGGTCTTATTTGACACTCTGATCAAGGAAAGGACTTGAAAACAATAATGCTGAACTCCAGTAGTTTTTAGATAACCCCATACCCCCAGTGCACTCAGAAATACCTGCGCTGGTGAAACAAGACTAAGGCTGCGAAAGAATAAAACCAGAGCTTTCTCCGTGGGTCCCTTAAGTCTTCAGGAAAAATCCATACTCTAACTTGTTTACTGCAGCGGTGAATATTTCATATACATCAAGACATATTATTATATATCTAAAGCATGATGTATAATTTTTCACTTCAGGAAAAAAAAATTGATTCCTTTATACTGTAAATGCGTAGTTGCTGTTTTTCTTTCGTCTGCCATCTAAAGGTTGAATTGTTGTCTACGTTTCTTTGATGAGGACTAGGAGTTTCATTAGACAAGGTCCCAGGGGAGCTACCAAGTATGTTATTAAATAAATATGCTTTGATGAAGAAAGCAAGGAGGCAGATTCGGAACAATGGTGAGCATTCAAATAATTCTCATAACAAGAAAGGCAATTGACAAGCATCGTTTTTTTGTGGTAAGAATGCCTGACAGGAGGGGATAGTACAAATCATTTATCAGCGGAGTAAGTCTGAGTTCTAGGCTCCACAAAAATTGTGTGTTTCTAGAGCACACAAACCCACTTGGGAGAACCTCCATATTTGGTTTGCAAGGCAGGTAGAGCTCAAATTGTCCTTTCTGTGACTCTTACCTCCCCCAAAGCCAGAGTGCAACGTTCCCTGAGTTTAACAGCATCATTCTATAACACGCATTACAACACACACAGCACAAGTGCCTCCGGGTCAGCCAGAAGGAACGGGAACTCTGCTTATGGCTCTCATTTTAGCAAAACACCAGTGCTCACCTTCTGATTATATATCTTTGTTAAAGGCTCTTTGAGCCCGAGGGTCTTTCCTTCTTTATTCCCATCAATTTCCTTTGTGGCTTGGCCTTCAGGTTCAACTGAGTTATTTTGATGATAATGTTTCCTTTAAGATGATTATTTGTTTAAAGTTCAAGCTAATAAAAATAACTTATCCCATTAAAAATATTCTGGGGAGCAGAACAACATTTTAGGATGTTAATTGCTCACGTTGCCAGTCATCCATGAACCATATGCTGGAAATGCTTGAAAAGGTTCCAAAACATCTCTTGCAGCTATAAATCTTTTGCAGGTACAATTATGTGAGAACAGAAATAAGAAAAAGTACATCCAACATCTGGAGTCAAATGGTTTACGGAAGTAAAATTACAAAATTAAATTTAAACGAACTTAATTAAAAGGGGTGGTGAAATGAATTTAATATGGACGTTTATCATGTCCTCATTGAAGTTTCTTCCAGCACAAAAAAAAAAAAAAATAGTAAATTCTGAACACAAAAGTTAGATAAAGACTCTAATGGAGTGTGGAAAGATGCCCAAAGAGACACAGTCAGGCAGGATATATTCACTTTTACTCTCTGCCATATTAACAACATGGAATACCCAATTGTTTTGAAAAGATACTATCAATTAAGAAACTGAGCTTGGAAACGTATCTGTTTTAACCATCTCTGATATTTGGAATTTCACAGTTTATATTCCATCACTTAAATATGGTGATTACTAGGTTCGGTTTTTAATTCAATGATGCCCAACTAAAGACTTTCACAATATGCTGTTGTAAGAAGAAAGGAAAAGAAAAGAGAAAGGGGAAGGGAAGGGAAGGGAAGGAAAGAAAAAGAAATGTTTAAAAATAAAACATTAATTTTAAATCACTTCCTTGTGGTTTTATCCTCTATTAGAAATAATCAAAGCGGGAGGCACCTGTTGCTTAGTGGGTAGGGCGCCGGCCCCACATACCGAGAGTGGTGGGTTTGAGTCCAGCCCTAGCCAAACTGCAGCAAAAAGATGGCTGGGCGTGTGGCAGGCGCCTGTAGTCTCAGCTACTCGGGAGGCTGAGGCAAGAGAATCGTCTAAGCCCAAGAGCTGGAGGTTGCTGTGAGCTGTGATGCCACAGCACTTTACCAAGGGCAACAGAGTAAGACTCTGTCTCTAAAAAAAAAAAAAAAGAGAGAGAGAGAAAAGAAATAATCAAAGCATAGACTCTCCCTCTTAAAATAGTGGGTTTTAGTTCTTGCTGATCACTGGTCATTTTCTGTCTTCCTAATTCTTTTTTTTTTTTTTTTTTTATTAAATCATAGCTGTGTACATTGATATGTCTGTCTTCCTAATTCTTAAAGGTTCTGTGTTCTATGTGCTAAAGAAGATGAGTTAAGAAATAAAATTACATGCTATAAAGTTACAGAAATATAATTTTATGAAAACAATAGAATAATAATAATTTATTAATAAAATAATATTAAATTGATGGGGACAGATTCCAGAAAAGATAATCAAACATTATTTTACCCTGTGGTGCTCCTCCATACTATGAACATTGCTGGAGGTTTGCTTTATGAAAACGTTATACCATCAACCAACACTCAGATTCCCATCACCTCGTCTTTCCTCCCCATCCCCCAAATATCTAGTTTTTGTCATGCACGTCAATGGCACTTTTCCTTCAGATCTTCTGTATCAAAAAGAGAGATTTCTAACACTTCTCCATCCCAACCACAAAAACTAATCTAACAGGCACACACTCAGTGCTCGAGTGTACAGTGAAGACAAAAAAATGCTTAAGGAGAAAGATGGACTAAACAGTCCAGGAGCCAGAAAAATAGAAAACATTAAACGTAAAGCATAAAAATTAATTCATTAGCTGAGGCTGAAACCAAGGAGAAGATAATAAATGAAAATTATTAGTGTGCATTTATTGAGCACCTACTGAGCACTTTCAAATACATTAGGGCAGTTAAGCACAGTGGCCCTGTAATTAGAAAGCCGAGGATAACAGCACTTAACTCTAACTTCTTTACACTGTGTAGCTGGTAAGTAGAAAAGCCTTAATTTAAATCTCAGTCCTTTGATGCCACTTCCAATGCGCTTATGTCTATATCACACTGCCTTGGAAACTGCAGGTGGTGGAAACCGTTTTAAAAGATATCAAGAAGACAACAAGAAGATTGAATCTTGTCTTGGAATGGACAGAGAGAAACTATCAGCAGCACAGGTGAGCATGAATAATGAATCATTTAACTGTTAAGAAAAGTTCATTCGTCTAAATCATGTGTTCTTCACTGACTCGGAGCATTCGTTACCTATTAGAAGCAGAAAAATATTACACTTCAAAATCCTTGCAATATTTCTACATTGTAAGAGAAAAAGAAAAATAGCAATTGTATAGTTCATAGTAACCCCAGTCGTATTGATAGTCTGTGTCATTAATTGTGATCCTGCTTCCATTTACATCTGTTCCATATGCCCATTAATTTTTTCCCCCCAGAGAACTGAACACACGTCCATTCATGTACAAACACAAAACATCTTTACTTTTCTGAGAAAGCGGGGATAGTGGGCCTGACGCTTTAGATTTCATTCCAACATTGTAGTCAGATAGAGTGACTGACCATGATGGTGCCTGCAAAAACTGTGTGAATATTATTCCCCCCCCAAACCAAGGCTGGTTTTAAAAATGTGTAAAGAGGAAAAGTTAAGAGTCATTTACGATGCAGCTGTAGTTCTCACATCAATTCTGCAAAGGCAGAAAGGCAGGGCAAAGCAGAGGACCTCTAGCACAGGCAAAGCAAATGTGAGGTTGGACAATTAAATTCATGAACTAGTCCTAGAAAAAGTACTACATACCTCACTGCTGAATATCACTACCGTCACCTTTGAATTACACCCCCTGGGAAGCTATGAACCCATACCAGCATCTAGTATACTCTTCAAAGCAATTTTGGAACTCTATTTCTAGAGCTGTCCTGAGAGGTCTGACAATTACACTCCGGAGCTCATCCCAAAAAAAGTGCTCTGAAGGGTGGACTAAGTGCTGGCATCAGGGCGTAGCTTCCCACAGGAACACTTCGCTGGTGTCCACAGTGATATTCAGCAATGAAGTTATGTAGCACTTTTTCTAGGAAGAGTTTACTAATTTAATGGTTAGATCTTGTGCCTTTATCCAGTCCAGAATACAAATTCATTCATTAAGGAACGGAACAGGTCAGGAGAGGAAATTGGGTAGGGGGAAGAAAGGTTTACAAGCAGATTAGTTGGACCGAAGATCACAAATGAGTGTCATAAATGGCAAAACTAGATTCCATGGGGAGCCTGTATGTGATGTCCCAAACAATGCCATGCTCTGCTCAAAAAGAAGTTAAAGGGGCATCTCCTTAAAGTCGAGTCAGTCAGCTCTGTGGTGGTGAATTCACCAGAAGCCAGTCTGCGCAGGCCACCCAGCTGAAGGCCACTGTTCGGCTCAAGTCAAGACAGTACCTGTGTGTTCTGAGCCCACCAGCTTCTGAAAGACAAGTATCTCCTCAGCAACAGTCAAATGTTCACCTCAGAACTCTTTATGCTCGTGAAAAGGTCTGCCCCGCCACCCCCAAAGCTTGCATGTGACTCTCCTTCCCTGCAACACTCACAGCCTCATCACCACTATCTGCCCTGCCCCAGCAGGACAGCTATCATCAGACCTCTGCGGGTCAGTCACCAGCCCAGACCAGGACTTCCCAGTCACCTCTTACCCCCTCTTCTCTAATCTCCACATGGTTTTGTTCGTGACTTGTTCTGATGTTGACCCTGTACCTCTGGACAGCCTTTCACTGAACTTTCTGGGACTCTGGATCAATCACCAGTAAATCTGCTTATTCTCAACTTCCTTTGGAAACTCCCCTTTCATCTTTCTGCACTAGTTGACACCTGGGTTTTCCGGATAATACTCTTTCTACTGAAGCCCTTTCAAGAGGTAGCTTTTACTTTCCTAGATCCCTCTTCCCAAGGAACCTGAAAGCATGGTGGGTAGCCTTGCTCTTCATTAGTGCGTCCAGATGTTGTCCCCTCTCCCTCAGTGAAACTGCAACTTTCCCTTTCCCGTCATCAGTCTATATACGCCCTGCCATTCCTAGCACTTGGTCCACCATTCTTCAGCACATTCTTTCTTCACTTGTTGGAGATTTTACTACTTGGTTCAGTATCACTCTAATACACTGTGTCCCAAAAGTCACCCATAAAGTTGCCATACATAGAGAAAATGTGTACCTTTATTTACTAAGTACTCATTGCAAAGTTTTACAAAGAGGTGGACAGCAGGTAGAGAAAATCTTGTAAATATTTTGTAAAATTTAGTAATGACTGTTTCGTAAATGAAAATACCTTTAGCTACAATTTCCTATTTTCCTTGTGTATAGTGAACTTATGGGTGACTTTCAGGACACCCCGTACTAGTCTTATTTAATTTTTGACCATTTTAATATCCAATGACATGATCCATCCAATAGTCTATCTTCTCAGTTTCTAGACTTCTCTTCCAGAGATTGTATCAGCCAGTTGTCTGAGCTACTCGCTTCCACAATCACATATATGACTTTGTTGTTATTAATAACTGCAGTCCTTGCAGCAAAATCTCAATTACAAATGTTACTTCCTGTAATCACAATCTCTTATTTTTCTTGATCACTCCTTCTAAAAACCCTAACTCTTGCAATTCTACAACTCTACAAGGACCCCAAATCCAATCTCTATGTGTTCCTGAGATTCAGCTGTCCTATGATATCCTTTCTTCCTTCTTCCCTCCTTTTTAGCTTAAATTCCATAGATAATCATTATAATCTTATCTTAATCCTTTTCTATTTTGGCAAACTTTCCCAGTTAAATCTTAGCCCCCATTAAATTCAAATGGGTGACCACTATATGCTAATAATCATGTAGCCTCATGTGTCTCATATTGGGTAGATAGTCAAAAGAGAACATCCATATGCTCTTACTATACAGCTTCCCACCTATCCACACTTCTGTTTTTATGGATAAGATTTTCATACTACCAGTTAAGATCATGGAGATTACCTTCTAGTGCAGGAGGTGAATTATAAAACACGTAGACGCAGGACACTCCCCTCTCCTTTTGTACTGGAACTAGTGAATTCATCTCCTAAGTGGACTTACCACTTATGCCTTCCCTCCCCACCCTGTGAGTTGCCTCCTACTCTGCTATAGTCTGAATGTTTATTTCCCTCCAAATTCCTATGTTGCAATCCTAACCCAGCAGGGGATGGTATCAACAAATGGAGTGTTTGGGGGGTGATTAGGCCAAAAGGGCAGAGCCTTCATAAATGAGATTAGTACACTTAATTTTTAAAAACCTCAGAAAGCTTCCTTGCCCTTTCTACCATGTGAAGACACAAGAAGAATAGGGCTATAAACTGGGAAGTGAGCCCTCACCAGACACTGAATTTGCTGGTGACCTTAGGTTTTCCCAGCCTCTAGAACTATGAGAAATACATTTTTGTCATTTATAAGCCACCCAGTTTATGCTATTTTGTTATAGCAATGCAAAAAGAGTAGGGCACACTTTCAACATGACAACCAGAATGTTCCTCGTAATGATCCAGCCTGAAAGGCCTCCTTTGTGCTTTGCAAATCTAGTAGGCATTCTTATCTGAGAGACTTTGCACTTAATTGTTCTCTTTGCCTAGAATAATCTTCCCCCAGATATCTGCCTGCTTGCTCCCTCATCTCCTTCAAGTCCTTTATTCAGAAGGAATCTACATAGAATAGCTTTACCAGGCCAACCAATATGAAATTCTACTCCCTACCCCTAACATTTTACATCTCCTTCCCTTTGTTTTTCTCCTCTGCACTCATTTAAATATAAAATATATACAGGCCATAAAAATTATGAATGCTATATAATATTTTAGATATTTTTATAATTCACCTCCTTCTCTGGAAGTTAATCTTCATGAATGCAGAAATTTTTTTTTGCAGTTTTTGGCCGGGGCTGGGTTTGAACCTGCCACCTCCAGCATATGGGGCCTGCGCTCTACTCCTTTGAGCCACAAGCACCACCGAATGCAGAAATTTTTACCTGTTGAGTTTATTTCTATATCCTCAGTACCCAAAATGATGACCAGTAATACCTAGGTGATGATCAATGAATATTTGTTCAATGGATAAACCAACAACAAAAGTGGATATATGATGATTAAGGGAAGAGAAAACAGAAAGTTACAAGTGTCTTCCACATGGGAATTAATATTTATGAATGTCTGTGTTAACTATGCTATCTCCTATTTATGAAAACAGGATTTCAGGGGGATCCAAGGATGAATTAGTTGTCACGATGATGCCATGACAATATAGCAGTATAACTTATTGAAAAACACATAGAAACACTAAGAATTAACACTAATCCTTGAACAATCCTAAAGCAGTAATTGCCACTCCTTAACATATTTGGTAGCTCTCACCCTTTTAGGTAACCTTTAAATGTTTTTCTTTTGATGTCTCCTTTCTACGTTATCAGACATTCTCTCTCTCTCCTCCCCCTTCCTCTCCCCTCTTTCATGCACACACGCACACACGCACACACACACACACGCACATGATAAGCAGATGGAGCTTAAAATGAGAAATCTATAACCAAGGGATGAGATGTCAGAGCATGTCTTTTTGCCTGATATTAGGATAAAATAATATGTTTACACAATTTAGGTTCCTCAGCTCCTCTTTCCCTCTATCCTCCAAAACAAACATATTAAATTTTTAAACCTTTAAAATGTTTTCTGGGATCATAGTTGTGTCTTTTTGATATACTTTATAATGTATCTTTCGATATTTAATTAGAATTTTTGCAGATGGTTGATAAGACAACAGACAACACATTATTAAGAACTATTACTCCCCTTGCCCCTTAATTTAGTAGAATCCTTCAGTGATATAAAGATTGCCTTTTATCGGAGGCTCTCAATCTGTCCCAATTTTCTATAAGTCACTGAGCTCTAACGACATTTTGTCAGATGCAAAACTTGAAAATGAAAGAAGAAAATTTGCTTTGGACTTTATTACACCAAAAATGTCTGAGTGATAGATGGGACCACTGCAGATATGGTGGTTCCCAAAATCCTATTGTTAGTCATGGGTTATTTTGATCAGCTGCAAAGTAATAGGGGGTGACTAGAATAGAAAATACCTGCAGTTTTCTGGAGCTTCAGTGAAATGTAAATGAAAATAGCTGAGATTTTTAGAGACTACTTGAATTTCATTCAATTTCCATAATTTCATGATCTCATTCCTGAGAAGGGTCCTAAGGAGCTCTCTTTCCTGATTACATCTCATCTCCAGCCTGGTGTGGGGGAGAAGAGGTCAATTATTGAATGGAGAAATGACCTTTTGAGTTGGTAACTCTGGAAACTATAGAAGTATCCAGATTAGCCAGATTCTGAGAATATTGGTTTAATGAGTTGCTAGCTGTGTGATCTGCTGCGATGATCTAAAACTATAATTTTTAGGCTAATTGGGTCCATTATGAATACATGGAAATCCAGTGGGGTGGGAAATCTTAGGAAGACATTTCCCATACTTAACATTATTCTTATCTTAATTCTTTTTGGTTACTCCCTCCCAGATTAGCCTCAGAATTATGTGACCCAAATATGGTCTAAGTTATATTCTGACATGAGGACAGAATGGACCAGAGTCAGACTTGAAGAGACCACTAGTTACTTTTACTCTTTTAGGATAATACATTGATAGAAATAAGGGCAGATTATAATAGTCACAGAAGGAATAATGATGCTTCCATGTGGCTGGGGGTTCTGGGACTGTGGAAGAGTCTCCTGAGAGAGGAGGGTAATGCACACAGGTCACTATTTCCATAGTGGTGACCTTATAACAGTGTGCAAATTTTATCCCTAAAAAAAGGTAAATGGATGATACTTTTGGTTGATATTTCATATGTCAGCCAATTTCTCCGATCCACATCCATTATGTTAACGTTCTTCTCTAGCACTCTGGATAAAAATTTGGACCACTATGTTTAACTTCATCCATTATTCATAGTCCTTGATTGCTTCTAACATTAGTACATGAACTGGGAGCTCTGTAAGATTTTCTATGTTGTGTAATTGTTGGAATTTCTTGTGTATTATTTAAGTTACGCTGTCCAATAATTTGGCTTTATTGTCTCTTTGAAGGACATATGATCAACAATTTGGCTTTATTGTCCTCTTAAAGGACATATGATCAACAACTTCTTTGCAAGGGCAAAGATTATGGTGTGTTCAAGCAAATTGTGTTTTTTGACCCAAGACATTTCCCCCCAACTCATATTGATTGCCTACAACATTGGTAATGAAACAGAGTCAGAGAGTAAACTCAGGGCTACGGGGGTGTATTTGTCTTACAGATCAAACACTTAAAGCAGAATTTATGGAAGCAGAGGGCTGTGGGTCAATAGCTAAAAAAAACCTAGATTGTAAACAATCAAAGGACTTTCTGAGGTGTGAAGGAGAGGGGAAAGGAGACGGGCAGGTAGAGAGGAGGAGAAGGGGTAAGATGACACACAGTGAAAAGTTGACATCTGGAAAGAACTGGAGAAAGGGAGGTCTAGGATCCATCCCAGGGACCCACTTCTCCCCTTCTTGCTGACGGGACTCGTATTGCACACATTTCTTCTTTTGTATCTCATGAAATTTGGGATCAGTGCAGTACAGACACCAGAGACAGGTTCAAATGAAAGTCATAGAAAGGTAATAATTGACTTTTGTTGCTATCACTATTTAATGAGAAAAGCTAAGAATATTGGAGCTCAGAACAACTGTCAGCCTTTTGTCAATGTGAAAACACAGACAGGATGGGTAAAAATGCTTTTCTGATGTAGCATTCCAATCAGGCAAGTGCTATTAGTGAAGAACTGACTTTCCAGCAATACTAAATTCTGCACAGTGATTTTAAGTTCCCAAAGTGTCTCTTATTTATTATTTTATTTCCAAGTAAACCTACAGAGAAGCAGAATGAGTATTGACCTCATTTTACAGATTAAACTAAGGCCTGACATTTAAAAGACTATTTAAAATCTCAAGAGGCAAAAGAAGGAGAAATTCCTCTAGCTAACGTAGCTATCGTGTTAGAACTAGGACAAGAAGTTCATTGATTTCCAAATCAGTGCACTGCTCGTCTACACTGCTGCCCTCTGTTGATGCATCCTTAATCAAACAAGTCTAACCAGTCAGCACTGCATTCTTGTATTGCAGAAGTGGGACAGGATTCAGTAGCATCATTGTTTCTCAGAAGAGATTAGGAGCACCAAGGCTAGTTAAAGAAAACTCACCATATCCTAAATCAGTGGTTCTCAACTTGCGGGTTGCAACCCACAAGAACTGTATTAAAGGGCAGCAGGATTAGGAAGGTTGAGAACCACTGTCCTAAATGATGCAAATCAATTTAGCATGATCTACTGAGACTTTTTGTAGGCTTTCACTTTTGATAACAAAAAGCACAATTTGAGAGTTCAGATAAAATGATGAGTTCTGTGGTCCAGAGGTTGAGTTACGGATAGCTTCCATAGAGTTTTATGTTTCATTAAGGCCAATCACATGCCTGTTTCTCTCCTTCTCTCTCATTTTTTTCTTCCTCAAATTGTTCAGCCTTGGGATGAAAAAGCCCTGTTCAGTTTAACTCTTCCCCTTCTAATATTTGAGATTTAATGACCCTCATTAAGATGTTATCTTCAATTCCATAAATATATGGAGAATCCATTTCTTATGTATGGAAATTAGGCATTGGTGGTAATTCCTAGAAAACACATCTAAATTATCAAGTAAATTGTAAAACTCACGTGCAAAGTTACTTAATTTTCAAAAGAAATAGGATATTAAAATAAAAAATTCATAATGCTACATTCATTCACTTTTCTATGAATTGAAGTGTGAAGCTGTATCACGCTTTCAGGTGTTGTTTTGAGTGATGCATCTTCCAGGCTATTTCACAATCGTTCTCCCATTGTTCCATAAATGGACTTGAGAATACAAGGTATTAAACTAAAAGTTACTGCAATAATATAACTGAATAAAGCAGCAGGACAATTTCAGAGGACTATTCTAAGAGGAGTAAATATGAATGCTGAATTTCCAAAATACATCCTTCAAAAATTCATAGATATGAGGCCAATATACAAGACTGGACAAATCAGACAGGTAAAAGTCACATTTTGTTCAAGACATTATGGACATGCTTTGAGGCCACATGAAATTAGGGACTCAGAAAAATATAAAATTATATTAAAATGGTAGCTCTCAGAGAATTAAATGTGCTGAACACAACTTCACCCTATGAAGACCTGGCTCCACTTAAAGTTGGTAATGAAATGGGGATTATTTCTGAATTTAATCTATTAAATTCAACAACTCAGTGTCCAATGAATCAACTGAAGCCTAGATAATCTTCTTTTACTTTGTCTACCCATAGCATGGAATGATTTCTACATTGTATCGGACATGTGCTCAGTGACTATGCTCTCTTTCCTAAAAGATGTAAATATTTATTACTTTTCAATATTATATCTGGGCCTCAGATATAAGAGAGAAAGAGTGTGAGTGTGTGTGCCTGTGTGGGTATACATACACACACGAAGGAGTAGAGGATTTCTCTTTCAAAATAATCTTCCAGTAACACAATTTGCAATCCATCTGTCAACATCTTCATGATTATGACCACTTTTTACGTAATGGCACACAGATGGATTTCTGAGGGCAGCAAGCATCCAGTGTGTGAAAGTGCACTGTTATTAACATGAGACAGGCTTCATTGTTATGCCATTTCTTAATTAACTACAGATTTGGTTCTCTCAGAAACCAAATCTTCAGACTCAAGACTACGACTATGCCACTCCCAATTGAAAATAGTCACCTCCCCTTTCCCTTTCTCCCCACTGATCTTAAACTTTGTATCCCTTGGTGCCCTAATAATCATCTTTTTGAAGAGAAGCAGTTTCATTGCCAAAAAATGAAAACCATTTCCTTCACTTGGTCCGAATGTGTATACACAAATAAGCTTAATTATTATTAGTTTGATCATTTTCACTCATGCCAACAATACTACCTTCCATATTCATGGATTATAGATTTACCTCGTATTTGATATGGTTTTGTAAAATAAGTGAACAGAAATCGGTATTGGCAAAAAAAGATACACCTGAACACCTTCAGTTTCACATCTAACCCAGTAATATTGAATGCCCTTCATTGTTATATCTTTAAATCTTACCACTGCAAGCAAATGTGAAATCCTTAAATTGATGGCCTCAGTGTTCCCATTTCAACTGGCATTTACTCAGGTTGGAGATCCTGCCAAAAGTCAAAGAAAAACGTTTGTGAGACAGAGCCTGATGTATGATTATTCTAATCCTGTATGCCCAGCACTGCCAGCAAGCTTGGTTTATAGAATGCCTGCTGCTGCTTTAATGATAAGACCTCTTAAACACAGTTGAATGCAGTGCACCAATAGTTTCTTTTTTCTTTTCCTTGCCCTAAGACACCGATTATTGATCTCCACCTGGAAATTCCTACTGCGAATTGGCCACTCATGAATGTAAGGACAAAGAATAACCAGTACATTGCATAGGTACTTTTAATAAACTGCAACTGTGATATGCTATCTATGGGGAAGAAAAAGGTAACTGATCCCATTTAATGACGCATGTGCTTCCTGGACTGCAAAGGCTGTGGTCAATCTATGGGCCATGCAATTGGGTAACTGGGCTTTCATGGAGTACCATGGCAGGAAGAGTACAGAGTCCCAAAGAGACCCTCTCCTCCTGTTCAAGGGAAGCTTCTGCATTGCCCTGGAGATGAAGCTTTGAGGGCTGTAGTATGCTGATCTTCCTCTGACCACTCTGCTGGAGTACAGGGACCTAACCCAGGAGCAACCATACAGAAACACAAGGATGTCAGGGATCTTTCAGACACACCTAGAACACAGGTTCTAGCTCATTCCCTGGTTGCAGGGTGCCTAGGACATACATTTCAAGTGTTATCTCAGTAGCGTGGCCCAACACAACAGCTTCCCATCCACCTGTTTACCACAGACACATTCATATACATAGAAAAGCTGTAATGTTTTAAAGTTAGAAAATCTCAGACTTAGTCATTCTCAGACAGACTTTTGTTCTACTAGCATATGAGTATGTATAGTAGCTTGTTTGATGTTAAGAGGAGATACAAATTTTATATTTACCATCTACTGAAGTAGTTTTTGGAATAATCCACTTGATATATCTATATTTAAATAAAATAACCATAGGAGTAATTATTCAATGGCAGGAATACATGAAATTGTTAATGTTAAAATAAGAATATATACTAAGTTCTTGAAAAATGAGGGTCAGAGACAGGGAGTTTTGATACCCTACACAGAGCCCAGCATGATATTCGCTAAGCCATGGATCTCCTTATATATTAATTATCAGAAAGAAAATCCTTTCTTTTAAAAATGGAAGAATACAAACTTTAGCAAAACACAAGAATGTTTTCCAGAAGTTTGAATTCTGAGTTGTCCTAAATTTCAAAGACCAAAAAATCTTTTACAGTGGTGTTACCATTAGTTTTACTAGAGTCTGAAAAATATTCAGACAAGTATTGAGAACAGCAGTTTCTATATGAAATCTGGCAATTAAGTTTGTGAACTCATCCTAGAAAAAGTACTACATTCCTCATTGCTGAGTATCTCTCTGATTACTTCTGAAGTACATCCCTTGGCCATCTGGGGACAGTGGTGGTGATATTCAGCAATGAGCTATGTAGCACTTTTTCTACGATGAGTTCATGAATGTAATGGTCAGTCCTTGCACCATGGCAGTTCTGATGCCATTCTAGAAAGAGTTCCAAAATTGCTTTGAAAAGTGGTCTAGGCACTGGAGTTGGTGCATAGCTTCCCCAGGGGAGTATTTTAAGGATACTTGGAAAATTTGTAAAGACAGATTCTTTAGCTATCCTTCCTAAAGATTCTGAATCAATAGGTCTAGGCTGGGGTCCAAATATATATACTATATATTTGCAAGGAGAACAGGTCATTTTCATACACCTAGGCCAAACATTAATTCAAGAACTAATTACTAGAGGCCACTTCCAGATCCAGTTAATGAGAAAATCTGTTCTGTTTTAACCAGCCCCTTGTTGTGTTATCTCGCGACAGCTGACAAGAGTTGGATGCTGGATTAAACAGGAGTATTTATAAGAGGGACAACCATTGTAATATTTAAAGCAAGCCCTAGTTGGAAGGTGGAGATAAACCCAAACTTGTTCTAGTCGTGTTTTAATGCTTTTTGTACGAATGAGGTTATTTTTTTTATATAGTTTTTTTTAACTGTTTATTTTTTTATTAAGTCTTTTGTACATAGATCATGATTACATTTATGCCATTTTCAATGTGTAGATTATTTGTACAAATTGGAGTGCTTACATCCCACTAATCAACATAGCTTTCACCTCATTTACCCAATTATGTAATTTTTTTTTATTATTATAAATCATAGCTGTGACGAATGAGGTTATTAAACCAAAGAAGCCAGGGGTTCACGCTCCATCACATAGAAATGTGTTCTTTGCAACATTTGGTTGCAACATGTACTTTGGGTAATAAAGTGTTTCATGGAGATTTTAACCTGAAATCTAAGGCACATCCCTTAAATAGTTTTAAAATTCTCTGTATTTACATGTGATGCATTTGCTCCCATTCCTTTCCCTTCTCCAAGAAAGTCCATAGCTTTCATCAGATTTTTAAGTTGAACCAAGACTCATAAAAGGTTAAAAGTCTTTGGATTGGAGGTCTCAGGATATTGGTTCCAATCTTAGATCACTGCTAATTGGTTTTGTGTTTTTTGACAAAAGATCTTCACCTCTCTACATCTTAGTTTTCTCATCTGTGAAATAAGAAAGCTGGACTCCAAAAATCTGAGTATTCTTCCAGCTTCACAACTGCAGTAAATGCCAATAAAATTGGGAGCATCAGGCTGGAAAGTATCTCGACATGTCTGTGGATGAATCTTCTTATTTATGGGGGAGAGACCAAAACCCGGAGAGCTTGTCATACGATAGTTATTGTGGGAGATCCAAGATTGAACTCAGAAATTCCAACTCATCTATCACTCAACTCTTCATCCCAACACACAGTTAAGTTGGTGAAACTCTATTTCCAGCTCACACATTTACTCATTGGCTGAGGGCGCATTTCAGGCAGGAGTTTCCTTTCTTGGATGAGAGAGGGGTACAATGTGTCCTTTGGGGCTCTCTCCCAGAATTTTTTTCAGGGAGAGAACATATGCCCAGGTCCCCAGAGAATTGCACTCCCACACTCACAGCTGTATGGCAGGCAAGAAAAACCTGTCTACAAGCTTAAATAAAATAACCAGGCTTTGCAAAAGTGCTCTGGGGTGTCGTCAGGAAGTGTTCCAGGAGAGTTGCTATTATACAAAGATGACCAAAAGAGAATCCAGGTTCTCTTTTCCTGGATTCTACCCCACACTCAGACATTAATATTTTAAGTGCATAACTAATACTCATTTATGTATCAAAAGTTCAACCTTCAGCAAGTTCACCTGGAGACAACAAGAGGAGTCCTTGCTCTTGGGGAGATCACTGTCCAGCAGGGAACGTGGCCTCCTGTAAGGTCTGCGACATTCCTGCCTGCGTGCTTTGGAAGGGAGGGAAGGACATCTGCTCTCCAAGACACACGATTATACTTCCTTTGAGTCTCCCTCTTTCAAATTTGCAAGCACAGCCCTTGGAAGAATCTTTATTATCTTTGCATAGGTCAGTTTATCCAAATCGCTTTTGTTAAACCTAACAAAACATCACTCTGTGAGTCTTTCCTTTTTCACTCAATACTAGTGATTTTCAACCGGTGTGGCACAAAAATGTTTAAGGATGATTAATTAAATTATTTTCAAAAGAAGTTCAAAATAGAGGTAAGTATATTCTTTTCTTTTACTCTTTCCTTGATCAACGTAATTTAAGTGTGCTATTGAAGTTTATAGGTTCAAGTGTGCCCATTTGCTTACCAAAACCTTGTTTGTTCACTACCACCAAGGTCGAATTTCCCCCTGTTAATTTCTCAGTACAATTGTATCCCACCTACTTAATCTACAGAGCAATCTCATTGCTCCTCTTTTATAGCACTGGAAGTGGAGGAATTTTAAGCCTTCACAAGTGTACAGGAATTATAAATCATTTAAGCTTTTTTTTTTTTTTTAATAGATGAGGAAAGCTAGAAAGAAAGAATGCAGTTATTGTTATAGTATAGCAAATCAAAGGGACGAATATGGAAAGTATATGTCTGTTTAGCTTTTGTTCTGTGCTACGTTCTTTGGAACATACTATTTAATTCCTAGAAAGTCCTGTGTAGTAGATATGTTATTATCCCCCATTTACAAAGGCAGTCAGCAAGTTTGAAAGGGACAAATAACTTAAACCAGGTCAAACAAGTGGTTGAGGTGGGTTCAACTCCAGGCTGGTCTGAGGACACCAGACCCTGCCCAGGAGGTGGCTGTCTTACCCACCCCTCCTCACTTCACTTTCGCACTAGGTCACAGAGATGGATGGGGAAGTGCTGAGATTTACTGAGAAAGGGGATCTGGGCAGCCCCAGGGATAACCAGCAGGTCCCTGGTAACCCGGCCATGGGTCCTATCTACTGTCCTACTTCTGAGACGCACACTCCCTCCCCTCCTACGGTGAAGAGAGGAGGAAGAAGGGCAGGAGGGCATCATCTCTATGCAGAAGCAAGCAGAGGAGACTGACAGAAAGTGCACGCATCTGAGCTTCCGGCGGGTTATCAGTCAGATGTGCTTTGGCAATCATGTTAAATCTTTAAGCCCCAGGAATAGTAATAGCTCAGTAGCTGTGAAATGCAAATAACTGCAGGTTTCCACCTCGTCTATACCACTTTTAAAGAGAAAAGAACATCTTCTAGTTCTTTTTCCAAATAATATCCACCTTATACACATGAGGCATTTGGCAGCTTTTGCCATGAGGAGGAGGATTGGGCTTGAGGGACAAGGCCTCGGCCCCTCTGCCCATCAGTAACATTCTCTATCGATTCAAATAACCCTTTCCCTGAATTCTAAGTACCTCCAAATTAATGATAATAATCCTATTTTCCAATCATTTGGAAGTTTTTACTTTACAGAGTGTCTTTACCTGCACTATTTTTTAATACTTTATTACTTTTTAATTTCTAATTAATATGAGGGTGCAAATTTTTAGGTTACATTGTTCTCATTTCTAGGGTAAAGTTCCATTTGTAAAAAAGCCCCTCACCCAGGTGGTGTGTTCTACACCCTCACGATATGCACATTAGCTGAAATCCCACCCCATGGCCTCCCTCCTTCTGTCAAACCTCCTCCCCCCTCCCTCTACCAGTGGTTCTCAACCTTCCTAATGCCGCGAACCTTTAATACAGTTCCTCATGTTGTGGTGACAACCATATGAGGAACTGAATTAAAGGGTCGGCGGCATTAGGAAGGTTGAGAACTTTCTTTACCCCCATGCTAGACTGTATTTGTGTTTTATTATTCATATGAGCATGAAATTGTTCATATATTGGTTTCATATTAGTATTGAGTACATTGAGATATGTATTTTTCCATTCTTGTGATACTTTACCAAGAAGAATGTATTTCAGCTCCATCCAGGTAAATGTAAAAGCTGTAAAGTCTCCATCTTTTTAAAGGCTGAGTTGTATCAACCTATGAATGGATCAACAAACTGTGGTATATGTATACCACGGAATACTACTATTTTTACTACTTTATATAAAAATAAATGGGAATAGTTTTTTAAACTTACAGTTTTGCTTTTATTTTTATTTTCCCCAGTTTTATTGAAGTTTGACAAGAAGTTGAACAGATTTAGGTGTGCCACATGACGCTTGAATTATGTATCCATCATGAAACAATTACCACATTCAAGCCAACACACCCATCAGTACACATAATGTCCCCTAATGTCATACTGTACATTAGGTCTCTAGGACTTAGGCATCTTATAACTGGTGGTCTGCACCCTTTGACCAACACCTCCCCTCTCTCGCTGCCGTCCATGCCATCCAGACCCTCACCACTGTCCTGTTTTCTGCTTCCCTGAGACTGACTGTTTTGGATTCTACATTTAAGTGAGATCCTGCAGCATTTGCCTCTATGTGCCTGACTTCACTTAGAACACTGACCTCCAGGTTCAACCACATTGTCACGAATGGCTGGATTCCTTATCTTGAAAGGCTGAATAACATTTCATTGTATATATTTACCATGTTTTCTTTATACATTAATCTGTCAATGAGCACTCGTCCAATTATAGAACTAAGAAACTTGAAGCCAAATGAGGTGCCCCAAATACTGTGTAACAATGTCAACATAATAACAGCTGTAGTTTTGGAGCTCTTGCTATGTACCACACCCCATTCCAGAGGTTATAACCTTATGTTTTCTTTCTTAATCCTCATAACAAATCCACAAATGAGGAATTTAAGGATTAAAGAGGGTCAAATGGCCATACTAAGGTCATGTAAGGTAGTAGCAGAGCTGGGATGCAGGTCCAGGGATGAGTCAGAGCTCACCATCTTACCCAATATCTGTCCTCTAGTCTAAGTAATGTCCTATGATGTCCACTTGCCTGAACACCAAGACCCTTCCGCCTGCCTTGCCTTGTGTGACATTCCATAGCCTCTGTATCACACTGAACATGGAAACACTGAAGTCACTGGAAACATCAGCCCAAAGTCCTTTCATATTATTTTCGTGATGCAGACAGTTCACGCAGTGTCATCAGGAGAACATAGGTCCGCGATTGTGTTCTCCTCACTGTGTCCATGCAGGAACACGCGCTGTGCTTGGTGGCTTTTTTTTTTTCCTTTGCTTTCTCCAGTAGTTGCCGATGGTTACCTGCCTACGTACGTGCAAAGTTATATATTCATTGTAATTTACACAGTCAAACCTTTTCCTCCCTCCTCTCATGGGCTCAGAACAAGAACAGCAAAGATTTGTAAACAGAAGACAGAACCGAAAGGATCTATAAGAGCAGTTTTTCCTTTCAAAGAGCAGTTCTCAGGCTTCCTTGCACATGGCCATCTCCTGAGAGCCTGGTGAGTCCTCCTGCAGTGCTGCAGGGCATGTGACTCTGCATACATATGCATAATGTCCTTTCACACTCTGGAGCTACCAGATGCCAGCTTCTGCACGGAAGGGGTTTGGTAACCCACTTGAAATTATGAGGAGTCATAACTCATTTGTGCAAGCCGCAGACCCCTCTGGATGACATCTCCTGCTCTAAAGAATGATTGAGAGAAAGAGGGAACAGAGCTGAAAATGACAGTGAAATATTAGAAGAAGTAGAGTTTATAGGCAGCCCCCAGTTAGATGAGGGAATTATGCAAGGCCTAGAAGAGGCGAGCCTTCAGGCAACAAGAGCAGGAGGAACGGAGGAAAGGAGAACCCTCTAGAGGTCAAGGACTGACTTTGTTGCTATAGGGAAGGCCCCGTGGCAATGTTTCACTTAGGGCTGGTCTGCTACCCTCAACCCTGGGCTCCCCAGATTAGCTAGTGCTGCTCCTCCATTTCCCTTGACCCCCACAATGACTCAACTCTCTGCGGTAGTGAAATGAGGTTTGTGTGTTGGCAGGGAGGGAGGACTGGAGCGGACTCAGGAGGAGATCCTAGCAACACCCTTGCTCCACCCAAATCCTTCCCCACTGGCTCTCCCAGTTCTGTTCTGAAACCCTAAGAAAGCGGTTCTCAACCTGTGGTCATGACCCCTTTGGGGGTCGAATGACCCTTTCACAGGGGTCGCCTAAATACATCCTGCATATCAGATATTTACATTACAATTCACAACAGTAGCAAAATTACAGTTATGAAGTAGCAATGAAAATAATTTTATGGTTGGGGGTCACCACAACATGAGGAACTGTATTAAAGGGTCGCAGCATTAGGAAAGTTGAGAACCACTGCCTTAAGATCATGCTCCCCCTGCACCGCCTTACAATTGCCTCCCTCCCCGCCACCAATGCACCTCACCCAGGGGGTGTGATTCCAGCTCTCAGAGAGAGAACACGAAACCCTTCACAGCCAAGTCCTTCCTTTCCAGCTACTGCTCCGTGACTGCATGCATCTCCCAAAAAACATCAGCCCCCAGTGCCTCTGGCCTACTGTTCTGCCTCTTCTGAATGCCTTTCTTGCTTCTCTCTGTTCCTAGGCACATTCCCTACTCCTTATGAAGCACCTGCCTCTTGACCAGGGAGGTGGCAATGTTCTCATGTCACCTTGCACACATCTCCATTGGACCACCTAACACCCTCTACACTTCACATGCTTCAGCTCGTATGAAACAATGGATTTCCGGAAGCAATGCTTGCAAAGATACCTTTTTATCCTTCATGCTGAGCAAAGTGTCTGGCATATATTAGCTCAATAAATATGTGACAACTGAATCAAAATGAATGAATGACTCACTCATTTCCCTCCCACACACTCTTGGCAAAATAGCATATGAGCCTTCATCATTCTTTGAGACATACTCTAATGGTGATATTGGAGGAAGAAAAGGGAGAGGGACTGTAGAAGACAGAGTACTGGCTTGGTGGCTTTCTCCTAAAGCCTGTCCTTTTGGGTGACTACCGTTATGAAGAGCACGCCCTGCTACAATTATAGGCATCCCTCAGGTCACAGTCTTACAGGTCCCAGAAAGACGCAGTGTTATATGCAGCAAAGAGGCCAGGCTTTTCAATCAGTGGTCCTGTGCTTGAACCAGCCATGGTCCCGATAGTAACTGGAGCTGGAAGACGGTTGAGACTCTGCTGAACTTCAGGTCTCTGTGTGGCAAAGTGAGGATGGTAGTACCTACCCTGCAATACTCCTGTGAAAACAGAGGTCAATCCTGGCTTCCCAGAGGAAGGCTCACTGCATCCCACGTTTTCCTTCCTCAGTAAACAGTAATATTTATTTTTTATACCTTCAGCCTTTTTTGCCCCTCCTGGTTCAAGCTTCTCACAAAGTTCTGCTCTTTTTCTAAAATAGGGACCATCCTTGGTAGAGCAGTTAGAGGGTGGTTTATGTACCAGGACCATTTAGGGCGACTTTCCGAATGAAATCCCCCACTCTTTTTGAGAAACACTGGTATGGAGAACCACTTCTATTAACTGATAGAAGCGTGCTTTCTCAGGAGTTCTCAGACACAAAAGGGGACTGAAAATCACTTCTCTAGGACATACTTTTGAAAGTTTCACTCTTTATTTCACAGCCACCATTCTGACTAGGACCCTACACTGCTGAGACTGAAATTACTCTAACAGCTTCCTGGCTGACCTTCCCATTCAGACGTTTTCCTTCCGTCAGTCACATATGTATAAAAGCAAGAATCACCCTGCAAACTCCAGAAAGGCAGAATGACCTTGTGATGGAATGGGCACCTCGCCAGTCGGGCGCAGCCAACCACATACGCCCTTCCCCGCCACGTGAAGCTTCATACCTGCTTTTTGTCTTTTACCACATTCTTTCTTCTAGCCTATACCCCTCCCCAACGATTTCTACACATCACTCAAGATGAACTCCAATAGATCGAACTTTCTCTTCCTTCGTGCAACCAACACACCCAGACCACCTCTGCTACTGCCTGCGTCACATCTGAGACAAGTTATTAGTTTAGGAGCCTTACTGCTGTCTTAGATTGTCAAGTCTTTAAAGGAAGAAACTTGTGTCTTAATTATGTTTCTCTCCATAAAGGAGCTGCCCACTAAATACTTACTGAACAAAAGTGAGCAGAGATGCACGCCCCACTTAACCATTAGCCTCCCTACCACTATCTTGTGGGATAAATGCGATGTGTGTATGTGTGATACTTATTGCTGGGGTTTTCTCATCACTTTTTACACTTTTTCCTTGGGCCCTTTCTTTTCAAACAGAAACTTTGAAAAAAAAAAAAAAAAAAAAAGTCACCCATTCACCAATTAAGTTCATTTCAGAACTGAGGCAGGCCAGGTAACCTCTCCAGCCAACACAGGGATTGTGGAGAAAAGGCCTTTGTTGAAACATCGTGTTGCTTCCTACTCATTAAATCTAAAATTCCCCAGGTGAACTGCAAGGTGGTACTGCCAACTTGACTGAAATTCCATCCTTTCTAACTGCCTGGACAAGCCCAGCACACAGAACTGCTTTTCTTTGTGATTGTCCTGTGAACAGGTCAGGATTTTATTCCCTCATGTCTCCCTCCCTAGTGGGTAACAATGCTACAGGCTGGGATCCCTCAAAAACATTCACCCCATTGTGACGGTGGTAACGCCTGTTGGGGTTGCAGGAACCGTAGGCTTATTCCTTGGTTCAGTGTTCATTTATTCAGTCATCAAACATTTATTGCCCTGTTTTCTTATGTCAAATGGTAAAACGGAGGGAAATAAAGATGCATAAGAAAAAAGAGTCTGGGAGGTTACCTAGGATGGAGAGAGAACAGAACACAAACAAGTGACAGTATAGTAAGACAAATGGATAATAAACACCTGTGTGCAACGTTGGACAGGCCCAGTGGAGGCAGATAAAGACAGGATGATGCCATTTCCCACCTGTTAGTTCTGCAGAAAACCTGTCAGCACCCCAACAGAGACATCACTCTCCAGCTCTAAATATCCACTATGAACTTGAAATAGCTCTTCAGGAATACTGTTAACTCCATCACAGAAATGACTGCTGTAGTTACCAGAGTGGTGCGATGAGCTCAAATTTCCTCTCTCAAGAGCCACTGTGCTAATGGAAGAGCATCGTTTTCTCACTGCATCATCTTGAGATCTCGGTCTCCAAGGTATGAAACTCCCTCACTTTGACCATGGACGAGAAATACTGCTGAGAAATATAGCTGAGAAGGAAACACGGATGAGGCACACTCAGCAAGAATCTTCAATCAAGTCCTGCTCTGGTTCTCATTCTAGAACCGTCTGCCCAGGGCATGAACCACTGATTACTATGAAACAAATACAATTAAAATCCCAGGTCTTCCCTGATACCAGCCCCATTATGAGATCGAATTTAACACATGTGGCTAATGGCTACCATGTAGTACAGATCTTGAACATTTTCATCACCACAGAAAGTACTATGGGACTATGCTGCTCTAGGAAACAATCTGAATTTTTTTTATTGATGGATCGATTGATTTTAAGACGTTGTGAATTGCTTACTTTGTAAAAAACTCAGTTCTGGCTTGGGAAGGCAAAACTCGAAAGTAAAATTCATCTATTTTTGAAGGGCTCGAGGTTTAGGGAGGAAAAATATTTTTAAATGAAAAATAAATGGACAGATGTGCTGTGGGTTGGTATGAGTGCATAGAGGCAAAACAGCCTAATTTTGACTTAAAAACTTAAGAGCAGACCTCAAAAAAGAGAGAACACAGATGTGATTTTTATAGCATGAGCAGCAACTTTCCTAATTTACAAAGGGGATAGGGCATTGGAAATGGTGAGAAGAGCTTGAGCGCAGTCCCTGGGAACGGAGAGCTGGGCGCGTGTGGGAACTGTGAGCCCTTGAGTATTCCCAGAGTGGAGTGAAGTTGGGTGAGAACAGGCTGACAGAGTAGAAGACAAGGAGACTGGGTGAGCAGGTGGTGGGAGAAAGAAAGGTTACAAATTATAACACAGTGGAGTTAGAGCATCACGTTTTTATAAAATTGGCTTTCAGCTCAAAATTTTCCACTGCTAGTTTTATCATCTTAGGCAAATTTAAACATTTCTTGGAAGCTCATTTTTCTCTTCCGTAGGGTGGTGTTTCTCATCTGTAGGGTGGTGTCAATGGCACTGCCAAATTCTGATGCCTGTGGGCATTCAATGGCAGTGCACGGCACAGGTCAAACATTTCAAAATAACAGTGACAACCATTTATTCTACAATAAATGTGGGGTCATGAAAGAACTTGAACAGCAAAATCAAATAATTATATCATAGGCAGAAATAAGGTGAGGCAATTACCAATGTCAATAATAACAACAGCTAATGGTCACTGAGAATTTACCAACTACCAGACAGGAATTCCAAGTGTTTTAAGAAGTTAATTCATGTAACTCAACCAATAACCCTACGAGGTGGGGTGACATTTATATCTTCCCTTTACAGGTGAGACGAGGAAGGCATAAAGAAGGTAAATAATCTGTCACATACTGCTCAGTGATAAAAGAGGGATTCGAATCCAGACATCTGGCTTTTGAATCTGTACCCTTAGCTCATATTAGAAATTCCGTACCCTGCTTCTGTTAGGAATTCTTTGACAAAAGCCTGCTTGAACGTTATATCGAATTATTTCATGCCAGAATGGCTTCAAAATCATTTTAAGTACACACTTTCAAAATCAACACCCTCACACCCTGAAAGCCAGGAAGTCCGTAAGTGTGCTCTAGAAATATCCCATAAAAGTTCATCTAAAAAGAAATGGCTACTTGTTGGATAAACTATAAATCATTAGAAAAGTAGGCTCAAAAAGCTCCTTGGAAAATCAAGACATGAGCCCAAGTCCAAACATTCTCAACAACACTGAGCCTACAGTGACCTTTCATTTTGGGTTAAGTCACTCTAAAATCAGATTTCTTTTATGAATTTGGGAATATCATTTGCCTCAGCGGTTCACAAGGGATACTAAATAATGAGAATGCATAGAAAGGCCTGACATGATGTGTGGCTCAGAGAAGATATTCATTGAAAAACAGCTTTCGCGGTTGTGATTTTTGTTCTTTAACTTAAAGCATCATCTTCCACCATGGGGTGTCTTGAGTCCTGGCAAACTTTTTAGAGAACTCATTCAAACTCTCTTGACCATCTTAAGAAGATGATCATAAAGGTGAAATTCTTCCAAACAAACACAACCCAGTCTATGACCTGAACTTCCACTCTTCTTATTTAAAACTTTGCCTGATTCAATATCCACCAACACTTTCCAGTACGTTCTACCATTTGCTCAAAGCTGGGCCCAGGTGACGCTAACATACTGATGTTTTCATGGACAGACCTTGCAAATGGCCCCATCTCTCAGGGACATTCTTCCTAGTATCTTTTCTCCTGTTATTCTGTCTTTTAGTTTGACACTCATCCTCACATAATTCCACTCTAATGAGTGCAATAACATAATCATCTTCCAAATTCGTTTCAGTGCTTTAGTTCCCCAGGCTCTTCTCACAGGGCCTTGGTAAAGATGACCACGTCCTCTTCAGCAAAATACACTGGCCAGCATCAGCCTTGGTGGTGGTGGCATCAGCCTTCCTTCCCTGCCGATGGTGATGAGTAATATTGGAGGAAGAACATGTTCTCCAACCGCCACATACAAATCTTTTTAGTTGTTCTTACATATTTGTAGATACAAAAAGCAGACCCCAGGCATCAGCTAGGATGCCAGTGTAGTTGAAGTTTAGAAGGTCAGGCTTCAGGACAATGGGGATTCAGGTGGCTGATGTATAGTTACCAAGCACAGAATGGAGGAAAATTCTTGGAGGGATTCAACAGATGGCGACTGGTAAGAGAATCAGGAAGTTGAATGTGGCTTTGGAGCTTGATTGCAAATAGATTGTTGGGAACGGAGCTGTCCTGGGAATCTTACTGGATTAGAAAGCTCACTGTGGGCCTGAGGCCTAGAATGACCAGCCACATGACCTTGAGCAAATCATTTAAATCTCTTTTATTCCCTGTTGTTGTTTCATCCTCCAAATGCAGATAATAATGGGAAAAAAATAAAAATGGCCAATGAGGTTTCTTTTAACTAGGAAAGTATACAGAATTTTACATTTTTAAAATATCTTTGAATTTGTAAACTATTTTCATGTTACGTTGCTGGTAAGTTTACCGAGGCAGTCTGGCTGTGGAGTTAGTGGCTCTTCCTGCAATAGAAGGCATTTCTTCTCTAGACGAGGGTCTTCCCTGTGGATTATTTGAGCTTTAACGGCAAAGGCGTTAAGTTGGTTCTGAGAGGCTGATGACAGCTACTGGGCCATCACCTGACATCAGGACACTAGAATAGACCAAGCTACCTCATGATACCACTTCCTGGCTCTCATTTACACTCGCCTGCCTTACCCTATGTTTCAATTTACTATGTCTTCCCTTTTCTGTGCTAAGCTGTATCTTTCCATTTCTTTAAAATTCTTAGCTGAGTCCTCAGGGGGCATGGGGAAAAGGAATTGGAATGTTTTTCATCAGCATTTCAAGGATATTAAAAAAAAAAAAAAAAAAAAGCCCACAAAAAAAAAATAAATAAAAAAATAAACCCACAGAAAAACACCCACAAACCCTGTTCATTTTATTGGCATACACACAGAACCCAGGACTTGTGGTCCTACTCTGGAGACTTAACAAAGAAAAGCAGAAGTCCAGGGATTTATAGCATCAAAAGTGAGGCATCCATGACTTTAGATGCTATAAAGGGTTATCTTATTTGATAGCAGCCAATAAAGCAGGAGACAGTGCCAGATCAGATAAAAAGAAAGAACATCTCTGGCCAGAATTAAAAAGGCTATTTTAGGATATGTCAAAAGGAGTAAAGTTAGATTGGAAATGACTGCAAAGGTGATTAAGTAGGTGAGAACAAAGAAAAGACTTCCTGAGTTCCAGCTAAGAAGGGAAAAATTCTTAATCATTTCTTAATTGTACTTCATAATTAGCCAAGTCGCAAATGCCTTGGTTAGGATTATAAGATCTTTCTTAAGGCAGAAACTGCTGTGGATTTTTGCTAGGGCAAGTGTTGGGGGCTGGGGGATGCAGGGAGTGCTGACACCCTTTCAATTTGACCGTAATTTCAGTCCCCAGGTTTTATATTTGTTCATAAAGCACATTTTGAAAGATATTGTTTTTCTCTTTTTGCCTTTTTTCCCCTTTCCAAAGGAGATAAAAAACAGTGATGGAAATTTTTCCAAAAGAACAAAATCTCAACAAACAGTGAAGCTAACAGCCACTGGAAATTGCTTATGAAGCTCCTGGAGATAATGGATATATGATATTGTAGTTATATTAAAACATCTTCAATAACAAGTGGGAAAGAGCAAGGCAATGCTAAAGTTTCATCTGAATGAGTTATTCCACACTAAATATTCTTAATTAGTATCACAGAAGGCATGGAAAACAGGTTAATTACTTACAGGAATAAAACAGTCAAATCACCTCTACCAAGTATGCACGTAGTATATCAATGTGTAATTTCTGCTGGAAAAGAAAACCCTTTTCAAATTAGTAAGGGTAACAAAAAAACTTAGAGAAAAATAATAGTACTCTGTAATAGCCTGTTTACACTTTTATTCATTCTCTGCACCTATGTTTACCATCTGTAATGTATAAGAGTCTTTGCTCACTGGTAGGATTATAAAACAAATCAAAGCATGTGATCTGCCCTCAGGAGGCTTAATCATTTTTTTCTTTGAACTTTTGTATAAGAAGACAATGGAGTATGTGTGTGGGGAGGGAAGATATCTGTCAGATAGATAGATAGATACTGATAGATCTTGATATTTTATTATCTTCAATGGCATTTCCCCCCTGCTTTCTAAACAAGAGGCCTCATCTCCTCACTTTGCCCCTGCTCGAGTCAGTTTGGGCTGGCATAATAAAATGCTATAGACTGGGTATCTTAATCACAGACATTTATTTCTCACAGTTCTGGAGGCTGGAAGTCTTTGATCAAGGTGCCAGCATAACTGGGTGTCAGTGAGGGCTCCCCTCCTGGTCTGCAGAAGGCAGACTTCTTGCTGTATTTTTACATGGGAGACAGAAAGCCACTCATGTTTGGTGTCTCTTCTTTTCCTTAAAAGGGCACTAATCCCATCCCGGAGCCCCACCCCATGCCCTCATCTAAACCTAACGTATATACTCGAGTATAAGCTGAGTTTTTCGGCACTACTAAAGATTTTTTACGTTAAAATTGCCAAACTTTCCGATAACATTTTAAAACTCTCACTCCCCCAAAGAGAAGTATTTTTGAAATCCCAAGAGTACTTTGAAGAAAATCTCTTCCCCCTCACAATGCTTAGTAGAACAATGAGGTATAATATCTTTTCCAAAGTACAACTAATTGAAGTACTTTGTCTTTCTTGGTTTCCTACATTTCAAAATACCTATTCTATATGTGATTTTATAAATCAGATATACCATAATACCATATATATATATTTGGAAATTATTATATATATATTTGGAAATTTCATCATTTCTCAGTTTTTCTAAAAGATTTAGGAAAGTTGTATACATTTTTGGGCAAGGCATCTCAGAAGAACGTATCTGTTAGACCACAGTGATCTTAATGAGGTTTGCTTTGGTATAAAATGGCAGTGGGCAAACAGTGAAGGATTACCCTATTCTTCACTTTAAAAAATAGGCGTCATAGGTTGCCACTTCACAGTAATGTCTTGATATTCTCTCATTTAATTATGTAAATCATCAAAGAAGGCTGCTGTTTATGGTAATTTGCACGTGTGGAGGTCTGCTTCCCAAGGTAAGCTAATTTAAATCAAATTAGAACTAAAGGAGATTTACCACTTGTTGATTTAGATAAACAATCATTTATAACTCCACCAAATGGCTAGTGAAGACTGCAGTATTTCAAAAGTGAGGTGAAACAGTAGTGATCCCGCTGTGAAAGGAATCAGCTGAAATGCTAGGAAGGGATTTAGTATTCCTATTGATGTCAGCAAGAGCTGAAAGCGGCCTCTTTTGTCAGGGAAGTGATTAGTGAATACGGTTGACCCTCACTACCTCCACATTCAAGACTTCCTTTGCACAAGAAGTTAAAGGCTGTTCTCCCCAACTAATTCACCACTCTCTTTTGATATGAATCCAGCACTCTTCACAGTCTGCCTGCATTTGGGTTGCATAGTTGTACCAAGTGTTAAATGTAATTGAGAAAAGACCATTGTGAACCGCTGAAGTGTTCATATATCCCCAGCTCCTTTCTTCCTTTTCTTTCATTTTTTTTTAACCATTAAAGATAGTCCATTTCAGTTTGAGAATCTAAGCATGTGCAAATTCCTTCTTTGTTTTATGGGCACATTTATTTCAAAGCGAATGCCCTCCTTAGCTAGTGAAACTGGCCATAGGGAGTCTGATAGGCTGAGAACAGCGCCCAAGTCCCTAGGGAGCAGAGTCCTGCTACACACAGACAAGGTGCCCATGACGAGGGCCACAACTTTGGCAACAAAGAGGATGAGAATACAGCAAACTGAGAAGGAGAGTGGATTCAAGAACCAGACAGAACTGGCTCCAAACAACTGTCCTGCATCTCACTTGCTAAAACACTCAGCAGTTTGGTCAACTTCTCCGAATCTCAATGTATTTAGGAAAAGATGGCATTACTTATGCCTTCCCCATAAGGCTCATATGATAACTTGAGCCAATGCATACAAAGCATAAAGCTTTACTTGCATACTCATCCTCAGAAGAAGCCATGAAGAAAAGCAGTGATGATGATAACGCAGTGTTATGCGTAGAAAGGGACAATTTGGAACATATTTTTGAGTAGAGTTAACATAACCCTTTCTTTTCTGCATGAGAGTATGCCCTCCATTTACCTTTCAAGCTGGGTTAACCTTTTTAGGCTAACATGTTTGCTATGTTGCCAACCAATGTTGTTGATAGTAAGATGCGACCTCCCCCATGATTGATAAATTGCTTCTAGATTGGGAGGCACATTTATGAGCTACAAATATTTGTTAGGAAGTCACACTTGGGCCTTCGTGGAGCATGATGAATTTTGAACTGACATGTCCTTTGAAGAGACCCTTGAAATTATGCCTCTGTGGTATAATTTGTGATATCATTTTTATCACAAGAGATAGAGATTCTTGCGGGCATGAGGCTCTTAGGCAGCTGCCTGGTGTAGATTTCATCCCCTTGTAGTTGATCCATGCTGCACAGAATTCTGCAAAGATTCCCATAGTAGCAAAACACCTGGGGATCCCCTGCTGGCATGCTTGGTTTCCCATCCAGGTCCTCCCAAGTGCATATGACGTTGAGTATCTGCTTTGTTAATCTTGTAGGACTAAATGATTAGCTGAGTCCAAGTAAACACTCCATGAATACTGTAGAATACTTTAAGTATCAGCTAAAGTATATTAAGAATATGGTGTCATAAGAATAATATAGGTTCTGGATCCCACTATGAATACTTAAGAAATGCTGATATTCTCCAGTGCTGAGACATGTCTTCCTATTTCCCTGAGGGAAACATTTCTGCTATTGACTTTTCTTTAGGACTGGTGAGTCTGTTTTTGAATGCAAGTTAAGATTGTTTAAATACCATAAATTCATAAATACATTATTCTTACTGTGCCACGTGCAAGTGGCCAAACAGATCTAAATCATGACCTTGCAGGAGGGGAGTCTCCTGCTACAGACTTATGCCATGAAGGTCTCAAGGGTCAAAGGCAACTAGAAATGTCCCCCATTTCCACTGGGAGCCTTTCTTTACCTGGTGGCAACTTTTCTCAACTGGAATTTCTGCAGACTAATGTTCCAAAGCATCTGTATTAATTTTCTGGTGTTACCATAACAAATTACCATATACTAGGGGCTAAAAATAACACAGATTTATTTTCTTAATTTCTGAAGTCAGAAGTCTAGAGAAGTCAGACTTTTAGCCCAGAAGTCTCACTGGGCTAAACTCAGGATGCCCAAAAGGCTGTGTTCCTTTTGGAGGGGATTGGGGGTCCATTTCCTAGAGGCTACCTGGATTCCCTGATTACTGGTCATATTCCACCATCCTCCCTTTTCAAAGCCAAAAGCATAATATGTTCACATCTATCCCTGACTCTGATCCTCTGGACTTCTTTGATTACAGGGACCTTTTTGACTAGATTGAGCCCACCCAGGAAATCTAGGATAATCTCCCCTGCAAACTTAATCACATTTACAAACTCCACTTGTCGTACACAGTAACAGACTCACAGTTCTACAGATTAGGGAGTGAACATCTTTGGGTAGGGGCCATTACTCCCACATCCTTTGTTTGTAATAAATGAACTTCTCTTTTGCACACCTAGAATGGTACTAATTATGTGTCATCCTCAGAATAATTAAGAAAGCTACCATTCAGATCGTTTTCTGTGCCCGGTACTTCAGATGAGGAACTTGAGCTGTAAAAGCATGCATGGTGGGTATGGTGAGAACAGCACCTTAAATAAACAGGCAATCAGGCTCTGCAGGGATGACAGTTTTACAATTAAAAAAAAAAAACACTGAATACAGAAGGCAAAGTATTGAGAATTAGGTGTGATCCCAGGGAAGTATATGGTGGTGATTTTAAGATGCAGTTAGAGACGCTGGGGAAACAGTGGTGGGGACGAGAGGCACGAGTGTATGAATAGCTGGTGCCCCCAAGTTCCATTATTTTCTAAAAATGTACCAACTACCAAAGTTGCCTTTCTTTTTAGAAAATCTAGCCTTTATTCTAATGACCCTTGCATACTTCAGTGGATACTCCCACAAGAAACATTCAGCAAAAAATGCATTTGTGTCAAAAACATACAATAGCTAGTTTCACGCCTCTTAGCAAAAAAAAAAAAAAAAAAAAAAAAAAAATCAATAATTGTTTCTGTCCCCAAATTTCATCTTGGGGTTCTTTGTGAAATGTGCCATTCAATTTAATGCTGATAGGTCATTCCAGTCAGGGTGAGTTTATCACAATTCAGTATTAATTTCCAGCCAACTGGAAACCAAAGTACTCTGGTTAGACACAGTCACCTCTCCTCGGCCGGCCTGACATTGTCTTTTAACCAGTAATAGGAGGCACTGTCTGATGGATTGATCCTTGGGACCGTCGCACAATGTTCAGCAGGAAGGCTGGAAGACTCATTACTGTCAGTACTTATTCAGAGCTGAGTGAAGCCTTTGGTGTCAACTTCAGGCTACCTGATCTGGCATCTAGAATGTTTTCCATCACCAGGAAGTATTCTGCAGTGGCAGGCGGGGGCTGGCTTTGGGCTGGCCCTGCTGGTGTGCAGTGTGAGGGGAAGAGAAGTTCAAAAAGTTGTGAGAATCAGGTTGGCTGAGGGGTCACCTGCTGATGGCTGATTTGGGGGAAGCTTTTATGAGCGTCTGTCTGGTAGAGGGCTTGTAGTATCTCACAGCGTAGACAGAAATACCCCCCAACAGGAAGTAGGGCAAAAGGGTTAACTTGTTAAACTGGGAAACTGAGGAAGCCAGGGCCACATTCAGGAAGGAAAACCTATGTCACTCTTGAGAAGAACAAGAATCGGGCCACAGCAGAATTTGATATGCATGTGCCCCTTCAGACATCCCAGACTCTGCTCTGAATTGCAGAGTTCATCTCAGCTGCTAGGAGAAGCCAGCAGCAGGAAGCTGTCAGAATGGTCTACTTGGGGAGAAAGGTAGCATGGAATAAAAGGGAAGTAAATACATTAGGAATAATTCTTGGAGGCAGAACCAACTCCCACTAATGAGTTATGTAGCGAAAGATAGAGGAAAATGAAGAACTAAACAGTGACGCTCAGGTTTCTAGCCCAAACAGCTCCCAGAGGGGACAGTAAAACATTTTCAGCTTTCCATGTTATTTTTTTACCCACAATAATTTAAATGACTACAGTCAATTGGCATAAATTACTTATCATTATTTTATGTTGAAGGTTGGTTTGTATCCAGCTTTATTCTTTTACCAACACTCAACAGTTAACCTCTAAAAACATTTTTTTTAATATATATCTTAGATTCTTTTGTGGTAGGAGAGGAAAAGATTCCTAAAAATGCCATAACTTGATCCCCCCACTTCTTAATAATAATTTGTAAAGGGAAGCTAATATTTCAGACAATGTAGAAAATAGGGAAAAGATATTGGTCTAGCAGAGGAGATGGATTCCAAGGCCAATAAAAAGAAAACAAAGACAATAAACTTATAAAAATGCTATGAAGGAAGCAGGATATTGAGAGAATCACAAGAGGTTACTTCCTACTAATGTTTTTCGGAAAGACCTTTCAGAGGAATTGATATTTAAGCTAAAATTAGGAAGAACATCTCTGAAAAGAGCACGAGGGAATTACATTTGCAAATGTCTTAAGGCAGGAAAGAGCTTGTCCTGTTTGAAGAATGAAAGAAAACCTGATGAGGCTGGTTCAAGGTGAGTGGCAGAGATTAGGACAGAAAGGCGTCTGTGGTGAATTCTTTCCTCACTTCCACCCACTCCCAGAGAACGAATATACTTGCCCACTTCCCTGTTGCTGCCCTTGGCCATGAGACTTGCTTTGGCTTAGGGCACTCTGCTAACCCTTAACTTTAGGCTCAGCTGTGTCTTTAGTCAAGAAGACCTTAGCAGATCTGAAGCAAAAAGAGGTTTAAAATGCGCTTGCAGAGTGAAGTTCATACTGTTCCTCTTCTGTCACTTGGTAGAACATATCCTGATCATCTACTAGTAACAGAAGAACGTGAGACATCTAGCAGACATGGATCCAAGGTGCCGTGTGGGGTCAAGTCCAGCCAAGCCCCACAGTGATCAACCAACCTCCAGCTGACCTCCAGATGCTTAGGATTACATAATTGTTTTGGTAATTTTTTACTCGGCATTATTATGAGAATAGCCAACAGACAGAATATATAAAGATCATCTAACAGAGCTCTCGTGGAAAAATAATTGAAGCATTTTAAGTAGAGAGGGAGTGATAGAAATGAATTATGTTTATTGAAGTTCATTTCAGCACTGTGAGAAGCCAGCAGGAGGAAGCTGTCGGAATAGACCACTTGGAGAGAAAGGTAGCTTGGAGTCAGAGGGAAGTAAATACATTTGAAATAATTCTTGGAGGCAGAACCAATAATTCCCACAAATGAGGTATGTACAGAAAGAGAGAGGAAACGAAGAACTAAACGGTGACTCCCGGGTTTCCAGCCCAAACAACTGGGTGGAGAGTAAAACCTTTTCAGCTTTCCATGTAATTTTGTTTACCCACAATAATAATTTAAGTAGCTATAGTCACTTGGCAACTACTTATAGTTAATTTATGTTGAAGGGTGGTTTGTATCTAGCTTTATTTTTTTGCCAAATACTCAACAGTTAACTTCTAAATACACTTAGTTTTTTTATGCCTTGGAATTTTTGTGGGGGAGGACTCCTAGAAATGGGATAACTGAATCAAAGCAATTCAGAGATGTCTTTTTCTTTATTTCTCCGGACTCCATTGCTCTTGTGAGGCAGGAAGAGAAGCATGCAAGGTGGAAGAAGCAGTCTCACAAAGCATTCTGCTTGGGTGAAATGGCACAGCTTTTTTAAGGCTCCTAATAATGACAGTAGAAAATGTTTATACGGCCCTGTATGTGTGTCAGGCACCATTCTAAGCACATCATGTGTGCATTAACTAATACAATCCTCATGTCGATTCTATAAAGTACGTTCTAATATCATTCCCATTTTGCAGATAAGGAATCTGAGGGAGAGATACTAATTAACTGGACTATAAGAATATAAACGGTTTTGAAGAATTTACTGTGTTAAGGATGATACTGAAACACCACGGGTATTCAATTGGGATCTGTAGAAGAAACCATTTCTTACTTTTGCACCAATTAATCCTTGTGCTTACTCCAAGGAAATGGTAGATTTTTATCTGAGGAGTTTTGCACCAAATGATCTTCTAAGGAAATGGTCGATTTTTATTTGTCTATCTTTGTAACTGATTAAGTTCTACCCCCTAAAACTCTGGACCCCAGTGTCCAGCCCACGTGCGTTAAGAGTCTAAATCTTTACAGTATTCATGCTTACCATCATTCCTAGACCCCTGTTAGGCCTCCACGCTATCTTCTTTCTTTTGTATGTTTAATTTTAATTTATACAGTTGTGAATTTTATACATCCTTGAAAGCTTCCTTAAAGCCTTTCTGTAACAAGATATAAATAAGTACAGAAGCCTCTGTGTCCCCCTGATGCCCAGGGGATATATTTCAAGACCCCCAGCGGATGCCTGAAACTGGGGACGGGACAAACCCTACGTAAATATGCTACATTTTTAAAACTTTGATAATCAAAAAACTACTAAGTGACTAGCAGGCAGATAGTGTCTATAGCATGAATACGCTGAATAAAGAGACGATTAGGAGCTAGAACATATTCTTCTTAGTAAAGTGTCTCAAGATTGGAAGAAAAAGTATCCAAAGTACTCAGTTCTACTATGAAACCAATATATAATCACCCACACTTCCATATGAAAGATATAACACAACTATAGCCCAAGATGAAGGGGGGGAGAGGGAGGGGTGGGCAGGGGAGGGGAGAGGATGGGTGGAGGGAGGGTGTTTGGTGGAACCACACCTATGGTGCATTTAGTAAGGGTACATGTTAAATCTATTAAGTGTACAGTATAAATGTCTTAATACAATAAATGAGAAAAGTGAGGTGAAGGCTATGTTAAGCAGTTTGATGTAAGCATTCCAAGTTGTATATAAAACCAGCACATTGTACCCCATAAATGCATTAGTGGTTACAGCTATGATTTAATAAAAAAGAGAGAGAGAGAGAGAGAGATAGCCTAAGTATGCAGAGCTGGACAATGAGAGATTTCATCACAATACTCACAATGGCAAGACATTTAAAACTTATGAATTTATCTCTAAAACTTTCCATTTAATATTTTTGAACTGCTGCTGAACACAGGTAACTGAAACCGTACAAACTGAAACCAACGGGGTATGTGTGGGGTTCTGCTAACAGACTCAGGTAAGCCTTAAAAAAACATAAATATAAAACAACTCAAAATGTGTGTAACTTCTAAAGAACAGATTTTATTAAATACATACCTAGTTATTGTTTGCTTGCATTTCACAACATTTTTTACTATTTTCAATGTTTTAAGTGGAATAGATTTGATCAGAAAATGGTTCCCCTTCTCCAACCCTTTTCTATTTTGCTCTTAGGGTGCCTAAGGACAATAATCAAATTACGATAATACTAATCACCCTTAAAATGGTAACATAAATTATATAATGATATTGTGTGCTTATCACTCTTCTAGGTATTAGAAGTTAGGCAGGTACTATTCTAAGCCCTTTGTAACAAATGACCTTACTTAATTTTAATAACGTAACCTTACGAGTGTGTTACTATCATTCTACGCATGTCACAGATGAGGAACCGGTTTTTAGGAGGTTAAATAACTCACCCAGTGTTGCAGAGCTAGTAAATGGCACATATGGATTTTGGACTCAGGTCTGTTTGCCACACAAACCTCTGTTATTAACCACACAATATTTGGTTACATTCCTGAGGTGAGGAGCTCTCATCTTTCTCTAAATTTTTTTCTGATTTTTCTTTTTAATATTGTATGTCTCGATGTAAAGGTCATTTCAACCAATCGGTCACTGAGTCAGAGGCAAGAAATTTGCATTTACTGAATCCTTGCTAGATGCTAGGTGTGGGCCCAGGCACTTTCTACATTACTCATTTAATCCTCCCAATTTCATAGGGTCGATTTTATTGAGCACAGTGGGACTTAGAAGGTTTATGTTATAAATCCGAGGTCACAAAACTTGTAAGGAGTAAATCTAGGTTTGAATCTGAGTTCCTCTCAATCCATGCTTGGTTTTGTTTTCATTTTGTCCACTAATAGACTATAAGTATGACCCTGGGAAAATTATATCTTTAATGCACCTTAGGCCAGGAAGGCTATGTTAACCAGTGTGATGAAAATGTGTCAAACAGTCTATGAAACTAGTGTATGGTGCCCCATGATCACATTAATGTACACAGCTATGATTTAATAAAAAAAAAAAAAATCCTTACAAAGTAAAAAATAAATAAATAAATAAAAATGTGGTGACCATGTCAAAAAAAAAAAAAAAATGATTATCAATAGTAAAATGGGATGACAAGATTTACCTTCAATTTCCTTGATTGAGCACTAGAGATGAGCACTTTTAGAAGAGGGAATGCTTTGAAAATTATTTCCCACTGCACTTTCTGGGCTACTACTCACTAAGGATTTTCAGTGTCTTAGAAGACAACTTACCTCTGGGGATGTGGTCACATCAATTAGCTGCCTCGGAATTATTCTGCTGAAGAGAAGCAAGCAGAAATAGGATGGAACCACAGGGCCAGTGGGGCTTGTGGGTGAGCACGGATGGACTGCCCCAAAGTGTATGATAACAGTGTTTGCAGGGCAATTTTCTAGTCACTGCTTCCCTAACTGCTATACCTTGCTTCTCTTCTATTTGTAAATAAACAAAAGGACAGATAAATGTCCCTGCTTCTGTGTCCAAGCCCAACTACTGATGTGTAGGATATTTAATTCTTATTATAATAGCCCTTGATTTCCAGTCTCTGTGCAATGGCTTATGAGGTGGCCTTATGAATATGCCTGGTAGACCTCCAACTAGCAGGAGGGGAAGTGACCAAGCCTCCCAGCAGCTTCCCTCTGAAATCCAGTTCCAGGTCTGCCCAGAGGCCATGCTTCCCACATGCCTGAGCAGGCAGGATCCTAAGTCAAGTCCACGCCCAGGAGACACGGACTCCAATACCTGCCAACTTTGGCCTTACTGAACCTTCATTAGGCTGCATGACCCTCTACTCTCTTCCTCCTGGGGGCAGTCTTAGATCAAGGTCTGACGCTTCTCCTATCCTCCCTCTGGCTCCACATTTCTGCTCACAGGTGTTCCCCTTATAAAATGCTCATCTGTTTAATCACATATTGGCGTCTTCCTCAAAGACCTTGGGCTAACCCAGTTTGTTTCCTTTTGCTTAGCTTTCTTTCCATTATACCCTTCATATCCTCCCCATGGATAAATAATTGATTCCCCCAAACCCCTACACCCACTTGGATGCTTTTCTTATTCCCGCTTATCTTCACTTTTTAAAAGGATACTTAAGTTATTTTATCTTGGGTTACGGTTATCTGTGTAGATGTTTTATCTCCTCTGCCAGATGTTGAGCCCCTTGAACCTAATGGTATTACTGACACATTATGTCACTCTATGCCAAGCACTGTACTACTGGCTTTACATATGTTACGAGTCCATTTACTCCTTATAAACGCCGTGAGGGATGCATTATCAAATCTATTTTAGAGAGAAGGAAATTGGAGCCCAGAGAAATTAAACGACTTGCCCAGTGCTGCAAAACTAGCTATGGTAGACCTTATTTTGAATGTAGGCTTTTACACTAAATCTTCTGCTCAAATTATTATTCAATTCCTGTCAAAAGCCCTTGCTGATACAGTAAGTGCTAGATGGCTCGTGTTATTTCTTCTCTTAACTCCCGAGAAGCAGACTACATTTATACCCTGTTGGGCCAGATGTCCTTCACTTGGGGTTCATTTACAGTTATCATTGACAGTTACAGTTCATTTACAGCTATGCCTAGTCCCAACTTCACTGTTACAGTTCTCAAAAAAAAAAAAAAAAAGCAGAAACAAAAACAACAAAACATCCTTACTGCTGTGGTTCTAATGGAATCTGTAGGCTCTGAGTTCGGAACGTAGTGATAAATTTCTCTATCAAAGCCAAAGTAGGCTACAAAAAAATAATCTCAGGGAAAGCAGAGGTCAGGCGGTGCTTTTCTCTGTTAAAACAAAAGGAAATGAACTTTTACAAATTCACACAGCAATTTGGTTATGGAAATAAGAATGGAATTCAGTATTCCCTGTTACCAGAGCAAAGATCACATTGTCTTCATAGCAGAAAGGAGTAACATACTGTCTACTAGGACTATGCCAGAATGTACATTCACATGTCTGGAGATAAGGTATTATAAGTGGAACTATAAAAGGTCTGCAAAGTCCCTAACTTGACTTAATGGCACTTATTTGCTCTTGAATTCTTTATCACAACGTTCTGTTTGTAGTGTAAATTGCATTATTAAGTATTGATGAAAATCCCTAAAAATACCCCTCTATCCATCCCAAAGTTGGATGCAATATTTGCATGAGTTACGAAAACTGTTGTGTGTGAGTCAGAACACTGCCTTGGGAGCTCTGTGGTAAAAGACGACAGTCCAGCCCCACGGATGTAATTATGCAGGCACCCAGTCTGATTTATCATCTTGATGAGCAACTAAGCCACAAAATATGTTCTGCTAGAAATCAGCCTTCCCTCATTTTGCAAATACACTTGAGAGAAGCAGGAGGGGTGAGAAAACACAACAAATGATCTGCCAGGACTAGAGGAAACATATTTCTTTTTCTTTAAAAAATAAATAAATAATTTAGTAATCAAATGTTAATTTTGAAACAGATAAATGGGTAAATAACTACCTTACCCCTCTACATGGTTTTGGCAGGGTGCACCTGACTCGGGGCTAGAGATGTTTGCTTTTACATCATTTATTCAATAGCAAAATCTAGGGGAGGGAGGAGCTTTTGGGCGCCAGGCGTGGAGATGCATTTCGAGCTCTCTGCTCAGACAATCTCCTATTCCACAGTTGGTAGCTGATTAGTCCTTTGCAGGCTGCAGGGCCTCTGCTGGCCCCTGCTCATTGCTCATTGCACAAATTAGTGAAAATGAGTCGCAGCATGTGCAAGCAAGTAGGGCTGATGAAATCCACAGAGGTCAGCTTGCTCAGAAATCCCTTCAAAGGAAAAGGGGAACTTCTCACAGATGGAAGAGTGGGAAGCTGATAAAGATGTTTCAGGGGAAAGGGAAAGGTGAGGCTGGAGAAAAATCCAGGCTGGTGAGCTCAAAACAACAGACTACTTGCAAACATGCACTAACAAGAAAGGCGGCAAATCTTTCGAATTTACCCTGTTTTTCCAATCTGTTCTAAAGCACCTCTTGCGCAATGCTAAGCAGGCATACAATGTTTGGACTTTTCTATTCCTTTCATACAACTGCTGTCACTGGGGAGGGGACCCCATGCTATCAGAGACATTAAAGGACATTTTGAAACAGAGAAGTAGTAGTATTTGCCTTGGAAAAATTTGTAATTTATTTAGGAAGACCAATCTCGCCGATAAGAAAAGCATGTAATACTCGCTTTTTGAATAAACAAGAATAAGCAATTGAGATGGGGTAGATTGAGCCTAAAGGGACACAGGGGAGAGGCAATAAACTCACAGGTGGAGTTAATCAGAGGTACCTTCCTGGAAGAAGTGAACTTTGAATAGGATTTTGAGACGAAGGTTAGTGGAGAAAAACATTTAATGAGAGACATGAAATGGAAAGTTCTGAGGAGAGAATCATATTTTTTTTAGCCTGGGGAAATACCACAGACAGAAATGTAGAAGAAGCCCTTTCATCCGCCATATGTTGATTGGTTAATGAAAAGTAGCAGTAAAAAGGGGGAATCATGAAACACGAAGCACCTGCTCCCTGCACATTTTAACTTTAAGCCTGTATTGTGCACTCACACATTTTCAACATAATGCCAAGACATTTTCTTTGAGTTTTCTCTCTTCTTTCTAATGATTTTCTGTGCCTTAACCACACCCCCATATCTTATCCTCAACTTCCAGGTTCAGTTCCTTGGAAGCTAGATCAGAACGCTGAGACACTTGGTAAGCAATCTGAACAGTTTCAAACTGTGGCTCTCGGTCCCCTCTTCCTCTCCCCCAATGTTTGTAGTTATGTTACTTTTACAAACTTTGTCAACAGATTCTTCAGGGAGGAAGAATCTGGAGGGTCTCCTTACGTGTATTTTAGAAATGAAATGCCCAGGTAGGATATAGATTTAGGTATATTCACGTTAAGTCCGTTATGATCAGTCAATAGACATTCTATAGAATATCCATGGAAATAGCTATTATAATAAAGTTATGGAGGAAAGCTCCCAGATGAGCCTAGATTTAGGAGTCAAGTGAAAGTGACTCAGGAACTTTCAGTCAAAATAGCTGGAGGTGTTCATACCTCACCCTCCATGCCAATCCCTAGGGATGATACATAAAATACTAAAAAGAGAAAATGAAAACCACTGCAATTAAACAAACAAACAAAAAACAAAAAACAAACAAAAAAAAAAAAACAAGAAAAACATTTCTGTGGCCCAGACACATAACAGAAATGCAAAGTTATGAATTAAGCCAGGCTGAAGCTCCCAGCCTCCTGGGCTCAGAGCCAAACATTCTTTTAGTAGATTTCACACTTTGAACATCTGGTTCAACATAACTGCAGCTGAGAACTTCAACTATATCTACATGGTGTGAACTACAATGGATTATGGTAGATTTACAATCCTTAAAATGAAACATGTCAGAACAAATTCCCAGGTTCCAGCAGACACTTGGGAAATCCAATTAGTGGCATCACATTTGTGGGTTTAGCCCTTTAGTAGAAATATCCCATGGGTGCTGTTTCTGTTATTGAGCAAGAACACATTCACAGTCTTGCACACCAAAGACTTCCTTCTATGGGGTCTGTCTTATTCAAATCAGTCCCTAATGTGAGACCTGTCTCACATTCATGAAACCAGTTTAATTGGGAATCAGTAAAGGTCATCAGGAAGGTGGTCCTTCTGGCTTGGTGGGCCTTAAAGATTTCAAGATGATCTATCAAAGGGGGCATTGTAGAGTTTATTATAAATGAAAACCTTTTTAACAGAGCAAAGACAAGTATAACAACATTTGTGATGGCCCTGAAAAAGAAAAAGCTCACAATTGTGTGCAAATGCAAGGTAATGCGATGATGTAATTAATACAGAATTATGAGGGAAATGTGCTGGATGCTTCAACATCTTTAATTGACATTGAACTTGCGGCCACCATTAACGAACTTTCTGAAGAGTGACTAATGAGACTTTGGGAACATATGTGCCACCTCCTCTTATGCATGGTTATAAATGATCTTTTTCCTACCTGGCCCTCTCTGTTTATTCACTCGTTGAAGATACGCTGAATGTTTACAGTGGACCAAAATCAGTGCCGGGTTTGGAGGGGGACACAGGTGAATACAATACTGTAAATGCTCTCAGGATATTTTGCACACTGCTTTACTCCTTGGTGAGGAAATATTTGGTGTAATCTCTGTTGCTTTTAGTAGAACATTGCTAAATTAATATAGCAAGAGGGAACAGCATTATTGTTGAAACTGTCTTGCAAATAGATAATTACTTGATGAATCAAGTCTTTAAGACAGGGATCCCTGAGCCATTTTTATGCTAAAGAAGATTTCTTTAAAAGGACAAACCAAGCCTACAAACACCTATGGAGCTGTTGGAGACAACCCAAGGGCCACTCAAGTGCCCAGGTAGGATATAGATCTAGGTATATTCTCCCTAAGTTCATCCTCCTGGAGTTGGAAGTCTACCAGGGGCAGCAGTGTAAAGCATGGGCTAAATCAGAGGCTCAGCCCTCTGACTGCACTGAACTCCTGATGGTTAATTTCATAGTATTATACTATTGGGTGAATAGTGGCTTTGTGATGGTCCTAATTTTTGTCTCCTGGAATGATACAGGGGACTTCCCTCTGTGACTGTCCTGAAGAACACAGAATTTTCTCTCATCCCCCAGGCATTTATAGCCTTGATGAAGTATGTGATTGTCAGCTGTCCCCCTATTTCCAAGGATGTGGAGGATCATAATTTTTCTCGGGTCAAAGAGGCAAGAACCGTGTATCTTTATTGATGCTTCAGCCCATCTGGGCAGAGTTCTGGCTATCATATTGGAGATGTAATTGAAGGGGCTAAATAATGATTTTGATAATGATTTTGTATACATACATACTTCCTCCTTGCAAATACCACTATTGGGAAAGGTATAAGCAGTTTCCCCAAGCACATTTCTACCCTAAAGGCTATAAAAATTTATGTAAAAGATTTGAATTAATTTATTAGTGAGATAATATAAAAGAGGTCTTAATCAGTTAACCATGTCAATGAAGGCTTTATAAGTTCGAAAGTTCATAGCTAGGTTGGAAATTATATTTCAGACTGTAGCAGTTATAAAGGCAGAACATTTTTCTAACAGAATTCTACCTTTTAACTGATTGTTTCTGTTTTAAAACAAAGTCCCTGGTTGGACAAGAAGGGAAAGAATTATCTGAGAAAATGAAGTACATTTCTTCTGGGATCCCTTGCCAACTGACTACAAACTGCTTACCTCGAGTGTCAGAGTTAACGTGCCTTCCATATGTCCAGCTTACATATGGAAGTAAGATATACACTCAGGAAATGGCCCAGAGAGTAGCTTATTCCATTCTGCGATGGCAAAACAGAGTTTAATACTAACAGAGCTCTCCGCCACTTCAAATAATCCCATTTTGCAGATTACAGACATGATTAAGTCAAATCTGGATTCAATGAGCACAATCTGATTTTTTTTTATATCTATAACTTGATCTTTTCAAGCCATAGCACATTAGGGTATGAATGACAGAACCTGGTGGAAAATAATGAATTTATTCCAGCTTCTTGCAATGCATTGTCCTAACTGAAATAAGAAAGACAGTAAGAAACCTATCTTAGAAGCGGGCACCAACTTTGAGGCACAGGGACTAGGCAGGGGATTTTTATTTTATCATGAAAATTCTTAGATTGGGAGGGAAGACTAAATTTTAACAGATGCGCAGAGCACACTTCCTAATGATAACACATCCAGCAACCGGGGAACACTCGCTCAGGAAGGCTGTCCTTCACTATTTAACATTTTAAAAAGAGCATTTCCTGTAAACACAGTTCTTTTGGAAGCCACCCCTGGTGGGGACAGTCTGCTTCTAGATAGAAAAAAAAAAAAAATCACCTTTCAATTATCACTCAACCAAGATGTTTCAAAACTGTTTTCAAGGCCTAAGTAATGTGCTTTTGATTTTTTTTCCCCATAAAGACTATTTCCAGTTAATATATTCAACTGAAAATGACCAGATAACATACATATACCTTCATCTGAACATTTTATTATAAACAAACATACAGGAATGTCAGCAAACAGGTAGGTATCCCGAACGGGTGGATCTAGAAAGACGACACTTTCCCACCAAAAGGAACGTGGATGCAGTTTTGTGACTTCCCTCTATGCTTCTCATTAGCCATAAAAACCTTAATATTCCCCTTTAGACGACTGGGGAAGGGAGTAGAGGCTACCCACCTGTAAAACTATGCTGACTTCTTACACTCCAGATCACCTTTCCAATTCTACCCCCAGGCACTGTCCCACCTAACCCAGCCCCTCCTTCCCTGCCTTACTTTGGGATAGCCCCTCCTCCCCTGCCTTACTTTGGGATAGTCCCTCCTCCCCTGCCTTACTTTGGGATAGCCCCTCCTCCCCTGCCTTACTTTGGGATAGCCTCCATGTTGGCTAGCACGGCAGCACACCTACTGGTAACTTCTGATCCTTCCACTAATTAAGTAAAATGCCTTTTCATTTTATGTGGCTTCGTTTTCCACATGCCCTTCACTACTTTCCTGCCAGGACTCATGGGCTCTGATCTTCATGCCTCCACAAAACAGCTTTTTCCACTCCTAAGCATGGCCTTCTCTCTCTAATCCCTGCAGCCCTGGAGACACTCAGCAGAAGCTACAAACAGTCCCTGCTTCCATCTTCTTACATTACTAGGAATGATCCAGTTTCCCCCAGAAGCCCATTTGTACCTATTTTCTGATGGTTCCAAAGATGACAACTAATCCCTGAAATCATTTCATGTTATTAAGACACAAATTTATTATCACTGAATGAATTATATATTTGATTCAAAATTCAGTTAAAATGAAAAAAAATTAGATTATTACTATCACCCTGCATAGATTTTATTACTAATTTTTTTTCATTTGAAATTTAATAATTCTAGGCAGGTCACATAAATTATTTACAATTGTACGGTGCCCTGAGATAAAAATCTAATGTATCTCCAGGCATTCAATTACTCATCACACACGGCTTCTTTAGACGTCCAGGTGCTGGCTGCAAGGAATTGTAGGGGACAACGGGGACCCTGATCCTGCTTTCAGATACTCATTTTTTATTATTTTAAGTCAAATTGATTGTTTAAACTACGGTTACAACCGAAAAACACTAGACGGCTTTACATCCAAACTATGATTCTGACGTGATGATGGGAAAAATAAAAAGCTGATCAATTCCTCAGTAAAAAATCCACGAAGGGTCAACTCAGGCGTCTGTGGACATTGCTGATATGTAACATATTTCACCCCTCCAGAAGGCAACCGCCTTTTAGGCACACATCTCCCTGCCCCTCCCCACAGTGACATGTAACCTAATAAACAGCCACTGCTCCCAGCTTCCCATTGTCTGGGGAGAGTCGTTTATCTTCCTTTAGCAAGCTCTGCAGAAAGAAGAGAGCAGTTTTCTAAAACTTAGATGAACAGTTTGGGCTGACAAAATAGCATTTTGGTTTTCTCACAGTAGCAATTTTAGGCGACACTAGTGCTTGGCTAGGACGCCGAACACAAGTTATAAGCAACCATTCACATAACCACTGGGTGGACGCTGTGAAGGAGCCAACTTTTACGGTCAACATCTCCATTGTAAAACCAGTCTGGCATCTGGTTTTGCAACAGTAGAAGGCAGTTTGGGCAGAGGATGCTGAGGTACATTTCTTGCTGTGCTCAACATCAATCCTCAGTCTGAATTAGTCATATTCAAATGCAGGTTGAGATGAGAAAAGAAGTTAAAAGGTGTATGGGGGGGGGGGGGGGGGGGGGGGGGGGGGGGGGGGGGGGGGGGGGGGGGGGGGGGGGGGGGCGGGGGCGGCGGCGGGGGGGGGGGGGGGGGGGGGGGGGGGGCGGGGGGGGGCCGCGGCGCC
>CAUYPK010082971.1:0-27591 GCA_963574355.1 Loris lydekkerianus
AAGACTTAGCCAGAATCAAGTGGAAATGTTGAACAGGCCAATATCAAGTTCTGAAATAGCATCAACCATACAAAATCTCCCTAAAAAGAAAAGCCCGGGACCAGATGACTTCATGTCAGAATTCTACAAAACCTTTAAAAAGGAACTAGTACCTATATTACTCAACCTGTTCCAAAAGGTAGAAAAAGAAGGAAGACTACCCAACACGTTCTATGAAGCAAACATCACCCGGATCCCTAAACCAGGAAAAGACCCAACAAGAAAACTATAGACCAATATCACTAATGAATATAGATGCAAAAATATTTAACAAGATCCTAACAAACAGAATCCAGCAACACATCAAACAAATTATATATCATGACCAAGTCAGTTTTATCCCAGGGTCTCAAGTCTGGTTCAATATACGTTAATTTATAAATATAATTCAGCACATAAACAAATTAAAAACCAAAGACTATATGATTCTCTCAATTGATGCAGAAAAAGCTTTTGATAATATCTAGCATCCCTTCATGATCAGAACACTTAAGAAAATTGGTATAGAAGGGACATTTCTTAAACTGATAGAGGCCATCTACAGCAAAACCACAGCCAATATCATATTGAATGGAGTTAAATTGAAATCATTTCCACTCAGATCAGGAACCACACAAGGCTGCCCATTGTCTCCACTACTCTTTAACAGTGTAATGGAAGTTTTAGCACCGCAATCAGGGGAGAAAAGGCCATCAAGGGTATCCATATAGGGTCAGAAGGGATCAAACTTTCATTCTTCACACATGATATGATTGTACATCTGGAAAACAACAGAGATTCTACTACAAAACTCTTAGAAGTGATCAAGGAATACAGAAGCATCTCAGGTTATAAAATCAGAATTCATAAATTGGTAGCCTTTATATATACCAACAATAGTCAAGCTAAAAAAACAGTTAAGGACTCTATTCCATGCAAAAGAAGATGAAATATTTGGAAGTTTATCTAACAAAGGATGTTAAAGACCTGTATAAAGAGGACAAAAGAAGCAAAAGAAGATGAAATATTTGGAAGTTTATCTAACAAAGGATGTTAAAGACCTGTATAAAGAGGACTATGAAGCCTTAAGAAAAGAAATAGCTGAAAGTGTTAACAAATGGAAAAACATACCATGCTCATGGCTGGGAAGAATCAACATTGTTGAAATGTCCATACTACTCAAAGCAATATACAATTTTAATGCAATCCCCATTAAAGCTCCACTGTCATACTTTAAAGATCTTGATAAAATAATATTTTGTTTTATATGAAATCAGAAAAAAACTCAAATAGCCAAGACATTACTCAGAAATAAAAACAAAGCAGGAGGAATCATGCTACCAGACCTCAGACTACACTATAAATCGATAATGATCAAAACAGCATGGTACTGGCACAAAAACAGAGAAGGAGATGTCTGGAACAGAATAGAGAACCAAGAGATGAATCTAGCTACTTACTGTTATTTGCTCTTTGACAAGCCATTTAAAAACATTCAGTGGGGAAAAGATTCCCTATTTAACAAATGGTGCTGGGTGAACTGGCTGGCAACCTGTAGAAGACTGAAACTGAACTCACACCTTTCACCATTAACTAAGATAGACTCTCACTGGATTAAATATTTAAACCTAAGACATGAAACTATAAAAATACTAGAAGAGAATGCAGGGAAAACCCTTGAAGAAATGGGTCTGGGCTGGTATTTTATGAGGAGGACCCCCTGGGCAATTGAAGCAGCTTCAAAAATACACTACTGGGACCTGATCAAACTAAAGAGCTTCTGCACAGCCAAGAACACAGTAAGTAAAGCGATCAAACAGTGTTTGGAATGGGAGAAGATATTTGAAGGTTATGTCTCCAACAAGAGTTTAATAACCAGAATCCACAGAAAACTCAAACATATAAAAAGAAAAGAACAAGTGATCCCATCGCAGGCTGAGCAAGGGACTTGAAGAGAAACTTCTCTGAATAAGATAGGCTCATGGCCTACAGACATATGAAAAAATGCTCATCATGTTTAATCATCAGAGAAATGCAAATGAAAACTGCTTTGAGATATTATCTAACTCCAGTAAGATTAGCCCATATCACAAAATCCCAAGACCAGAGATGTTGACGTTGATGTGGAGAAAAGGGAACACTTCTACACTGTTGGTGGGAATGCAAATTAATACATTCCTTTTGGAAAGATGTTTGGAGAACACTTAGAGATCTAAAAATAGAACTGCTATTCAATCCTATAATTCCTCTACTAGGTATATACATGGAAGACCAAAAATCACATCATAACAAAGATATTTGTATAGAATGTTTATTACAGCACAATTCATAATTGCTAAGTCATGGAAAAAGCCCAAATGCCCATCGATCCACGAATAGATTAATAAATTGTGGTATATGTACACCATGGAATATTATGTAGCCTTAAAGAAAGATGAAAGCCTCTTTCATGCTTACATGGATGGAACTGGAACATATTCTTCTTAGTAAAGTATCTCAAGAATGGAAGAAAAAGTATCCAATGTACTTAGCCCTACTATGAATCTAATTTATGGATTTAACATAAAAGTTATAACCCAGTTATAACCTAAGAATATGGGAAAGGGGGAGAAGGAGAGGAGGGATGGGGGAGGATGACCAGAGGGAGGGTGATTTGTGGGATTACACCTGCGGTGCATCTTACAAGGGTACATGTGATACTTAGTTAATGTAGAATATAAATGTCTTAACACAATAACTAAAAAAATGCCAGGAAGGCTATGTTTACCAGTGTGATAAAAATGTGTGAAACGGTCTATAAAATCAGTGTATGGTGCTCCATGATCGCATTAATGTACACAGCTATGATTTAATAATAAAAAAAAAGAAGGTAGTGCTCAGTTTGATACATTTTTTTGGCAATAATACAATTATTAACTATCTTGACTATATTGTTGTGTAACTTTCTATGATATCTAGAGTTTAGTCTTGTATGTGCACATATTGTGTATTTATTTGGCAAAAATAAAAGTGAAAATTTGCCATAGAATAAAAGTTAAAGTCAACAGAAAATGATGTCTTTTAACTATTTTTGTTTAGCACGTTTCAGAAGTATATTTCCTTGGGGTAGCCAAGGTATGGAACTTTAGGGGAGTTAAGGAACTGTCTCCATAAACTATTGAAAGGAAGAAGGTCCCCCTTGCTTCTCCGTGACCCTCCGTGTGTTTTTAGAAGAATCAGAGAGGCAAAACCATGCGGCCAAACTGTTCCTTACTTTTTTATTTAAGTCCCACTTGCTTATCACTATTCTAGCAGCTTAATTTCCTTTGAATCCTATAATAAATCGGGACAGTGAATAGAAGCCAAAATCCCTATGGAAGAAAATACAATCTTTTGCCTTTCCCTTTACCTCCTCCTTTTCGTCCTTCAGTTAATATCAGCAAAGTTTTATCACGTGAACCACACTGCACTTCATTAGAACTGATGCAAAAGCAAGATGTGAAGTTATAAGCAGTCACAGAAATATAAACACAATCGTGTGGATTCACTTAACAAACTGATGAAAAGTTCAACCTAGGAAGGAATTTAAAGAAAGTGATTATCATCGATATCAACAATGTATGCTGATCTATCAGCAATACAACTTACTGAGTACCTGCTGTGTCCCCAGTACCAAGCTAAACGCTTTGCATACATCTCACATAATTCTCACCACACTTTTAATGCATTAGTGATTATCTGGCAAATACCCAAACAACTGAACCATATGTTTAAATGATTTACTTCACCACGTTTATACTAGGTATTGAATGCCTGAATGTGCTCGATGCCAGAGCTAGAAGAACAATCCTGGTTCTTGAAAAGAAATGATCCTAAAGAAAAGCAACGTTACTACCTGGACATTGATAAATATATTTTAGAATAGTCAAAAACAAAAGCATATCTGAACAAGACTGATAAATGCTTTTCCTCAATTCCCATCTTTGACTTTGCTCCAGACATCAGCCCACACTGCTGCCAGTTTCCCACGTTCCTTCCCCATTCTCTCCCTCAGATCCCTCCATCCTCCAACTTCCCTGTTCATGGTATCATCACCAAGCCTGTCTGCTCTGTGTCCTATTCCATTACAGTCCTTTTATCTACATTAACTGTGACAATGAATTAATTGGTAAATGACTCCTTACTGTTGTGCTAATAAGAAACAATAGCTTATAAGACATTCCTCCTAGGTGCTTGGACCACTCTGAGCTTCATCTGTGATAAAGTGTCAAAAAAAAAAAATTGCAGGAAATGAGGAAATTTAATAGAAGAGCAATTTGGAGTAGCATTAAAAGGGGAGCATTTAGTTCCATTTAGAAGACATGCATGTGTAAATTTTCTCACTTAGCAAATTTATTTTTCACTCATTTAATAAATATGCCAGTTTTAGGTGGTGGGGGTACTATGGTGAGTAAGATAGCACAGTCTTCACACAGTCCCCGTCTCAGTGTGTCATGTCACCTTTTGTTCTAGGGGCCGTAAAATCCTCAGAGGGGAGTAAGGTATAGAATCTATTCTTAAGGAGTTTGCAGTCTTAGCAGCCACAACTGAGATATTTTGATGATGTTTTCTTACATTTATCTATTAGTAGAATTGACTGTGCGCAGGATGAAGACTGGCCTGTGGTGATGTCTGGAGTTCACTGCCGGCTACTGCAAGTGAACATCCAACCACACTTAGGAAACCGTCCCTGTGTTAGCAGCATAAATCAGGGCTCACAACACAAATATAGATATGCAGGCCCAAGAGGAAAAAGAAAACCAGTGACATCAACTATGTATAAGACAAGAAGCGTTTTAAGTTCTATGTTGAGTTAAAAAAATAAATATATTAGTTAAATATACAAAACTGAAAAAAACAAACAAACAAACAAACAAACAAAAACACATTATCAGGCCATTACAGCATAGCTGAGGACCTCATACTATTAAATTTTTATCTTTGATTGGCATGATTGACTGTGATGTTCAAAAGATTAAAGGACTTAAGAATTTTGATTATAGTTATGGCTTTCTTGGGATGGATCACTACAAATTAGATTAAGTCATACATTCATCTATTCAAAAATAATTATTTTTTTGCCTATTATGTCCTGGCCCCTTATGTCATACATTGGTGACAAGTTAGATAAAAAAATCTTCTTGGGGTTTTTGTACTAACAAGATGAAGAAATAAATAACAGAAATGCTTTTATGAAGTAGTGTTGAAACAGAAAAACTTAACGGTAAGTAGAAGATGCTAAAGGGGTTTGAAATTTTTGATGGGACATCAAGGATATTGAAAGGTCCAAAGTTACAATGGCATTGGCCATGCAGATAGTTGGGAAGTGTGGTCTGGGTTGAGAGACAAGTCAGTGGGAAGGTAATGTGGGATGATTAAAGCCAACTTAATTAAAAGCAACTGTGGCTGGATTGAAGTGAGTGAGAGGTGAACCCAGGGTCACGGGCCTTCTACCTCATATTAAGATATTTGGCTTATGGGAATGATTTCATGATTGTTTTCAGAGGCAATGACCTACTACACTATGTTTTACAAAAATGACTGTAACTACTGTGTTGAGGATAAGCTTTATGTGAACAACAGTGGGAATGTGGAGACAGGTTTGAAGGCTATCCCAATAATCCAAGGAAAAGATGATAGTTTATAAGGTATTTCTTCCAAGTAACTTGCCCACTGAATTATTCTGGAAATAAAGCATCAAGATATTTCTAGGAGCTAAACAGTGGTTCAGATCAAGGTTGTGGCTAGAATTTAAAATTGTTAAGAAAGTTGACAGGCGTTAACTCCTAGGGTGCTAGATGACAGAAACAATGAGTTATTATGTGATGGGATGTGATTAAAAGCTCTGGTGCCAATGAGGAAGGGGCAGCAAGAATACCTGAGAACGGGAATGAGGACTAAAGGAGACATTTTCATAAGAGAGTGGTAGGAAAGAATCCAGGAGAGAACTGGATTTTGATTTCAGAAAGAAATAGGACACAGAACTGACCATAGAGGAGTTTGAGAATGGATATCAAAGACTTTTAGGGATGGTGAACCGTGTACCTCGGGGGGTGCAGTGAAAGTTCTCAGGAATTGAGTAAGGGTGAGAAAAGGGTGCAGACTAGATGAGGTGGATATATAGCTTATTCTACATAAAGTGTTTCTGAATGTGTGGTGGGTCACCATTAATGTTTATGTCAGAATAGTGAGCATTATAGAAACCATTAAGCCTCACCTGGGTCATGGGAGCCTGAACTGGCATATGACTATTGGAGTTTTGAGAGTCAGGAGTGAGTGCCCTGGAATCTGGAAGTTCTTTAAGTGACAGCCATGAAAAGGGATAAAGGGCTTTATGAAGTTAGTCTCGCTGAATTCAAGGCAGATAGTAGCAGCAGAGTTGGAGGATTGTGCAAGGGACGAGGGGAAACAGTCTTATTTCAATCTGGGGCAAGAGAGTAAAGAGAGGAAGTCTTTCAAGTAGGAGAAATGCAAGAGAGTAAGGAGAGAAAGTCTTCCAAGTATAAGAAACACCAGGGCTGATGGGTTGGCATCTTTGAGGAGTATAAAGGCTACTGTGGCCATAATATAGGGAACAAGGGGGTTACCTGGGTAAAGGAGACTGTAGCTGGAGGCAGTGTCTTTTGGGCTGACTCTCAGCTGATCCAAGTCATGAATTATCATCTAAAGCAGGAAGCCTGGAAGTGAAAAAGTGGTTCTGGTGGTGATTGTGCTGTGGCAAGAGGCGTAGGCTTGCTCGCCTCTAGTACACTAGGGTCGTCTGAGTTTTGAAGCAGGTGTGAGAATTGACACTAAATTTCTGTCGTCAAACTGCCTTACCCATACATTCCACCTGGTGGCGCCATAGGACAAGACAGGACACTTTCTTGCCTATCTGACCTGATCCTGACATTTTCAGAAAGTCTAATGTGTGTGTTTCCAAAACCTTCAGCAATTTGTTAATTGTATTCATGGACTGCATCCATGCATTTTTCATTTTGTTGGAACATTGATAGAGACTAAAAAACTAGAACACCCTCCCTAACGTACAAACAAGCTTTTTTTCAAACTAGGTATAAACATTTCTCAAAATGCTAGTCATACTTTCTTAAAAGAAAATTGTGTTGCTTTATAACAAGATTAAAAACTAGGTGTATACATTTAAAATCAATCCTGGGCCAAGAGCTGACTCAATTCTTTGGGTCGTTGCTGAGTCAGCTTAGCAGTATGTTTAGGCCTGTCTGGGAGTCAGGACTATTAATGCCTTTTTAGCTCCATTTTAGAAATTTCATGTCGGATTTTTCTTAAATGTTAGTGTCTAGACTTTGTTACTGGTAGAGAGAGGAGCCAGTTTGGTAATCAGAGCCATGAAGGGCCTCTTGAAGGCAACTGCGGACAGGTCAGTTGTCACCAAGGAAATCCAGGGATGGCCAGGCAGACAGGTGACCCTTTTCAGCAGGTTAGTGGCAGGTGGCAGGAGAAGCATTTGGTAGCCAGTAATAGATAAAACTCTAGGAAATTTATCTATTTTGGGGAAACTCGGTAGTAATGAAGGCTCTTAATCACATGAGCAGGGTTTAGTTTTGGGTAAGGAAGAAGAATAGCTATTTCAAAATACATCTCCCAGTGTGCTGGGAGTGAGGGACATTGGAAAAACTGATCAATTCCCTCAACTACCTCTGGGAGATGCTCAAGATGGTCATGTGGGGTTGGAGGAGGATTCTGAACAGATGGATGGGAACTGGGACCAGACAAGTGCTGACAGACCATTACGCTGTGGCACTAAGAACTTCTGCCTAAATAGCTGTGGGCTTTGCTCTGGCACTGTTACCTCCAAAACCACCAGGACTCTCATTTCTTTCACAACAATAAGAAGAATTCGTTCTCTTGTCAGGTACTATATATTTGAATGACCCAACCAGTAGATGGGATCCAGGGCTCCAATGAGGACACTTAACTGACAATGACAAAGTGATTGTAGGGCTCAGAAAATAGGATTCTGGAAGGTCTAGAGTTGAGAACACCTAGAGCCACCAAACCCAGCGTTTACTCCTTTACATTAATCTGCATTTTACTCAGCTGAGAGAACAATAAAATGGTCTTCTGTAATATATTCAGTACTATCACATACACAGAAAACCCAGCCATACGTCAACAAACACAAAAGCGGCTTTAACGAAATTCAGCCTCAGGGCTGGCTTTCCCCTAGGCTAGCTTTTCCCTCTTGGCACCGTGCAGGTAGGCATGAAAATGTTCACAGCTGTGCTAAACATTGTTATTAAGAGCAAATCTTTCTTTAATCCTTAGCAAAAACAATACACTACCTCTCCAGAAACTCAGTAGTTAATTTTATCTTTCATTTACTGCCTAAGACTTTTGTCATTGTGATAATTGTAATTATTATTAGCTACAAAAATAATCAGGGTACTTAAAAATGCAAAAGATATTTCAGGGAGGAAGAGAGGATAAAAATAGTATGTCTCAAAGGAATTGTAGGATATGAAGCTCATTTCAGCTCCTGTTGTTGGAGAGATGTTTTGAAGTTTGTTCCACTTTCACGCCCAGGTAAAAAGTGATGCTGATTGTACACATTCCTCCTTCGTGTGATTAAAAAAAAAATAGAAATGTATCTGAATCTCTGAGAATAGGAGTCAGCTTGATCTGTGAGGGGAGTCTGTTTTAAATTACGCAGACTTTGAGAGACTATTCATTCCAGTTACATAACGTGGCCATTTATTAAAATCATAGAGTTCTTTCTTCTTCGGAAGATCAATTCTCCTTTCATGTCATAAAGAGGAGGATGACTACATAGGGGAGACGGCACACACATGCTGAAAAGGCAAGAGGAATGTGAAAAGTACAGAATAAGAGAAAGAGGGAAAAGAGCCATCTTTTGGAAGTTACTAAAGAGGGTCTTTTAGTTTTCTTTGCGTATTTCAAAGGTTGCTCTTCTGTGTGACAGCGAGGAGTGTAATCGCACATTAGGTCATTGAATCATGATACTGCAGCTGCTCATTTTTTAACCAGTGATCCTGATCGGGACAAAGGTCACATGGTAGATGCACAGCCATACAAACTGAGAAAAATAATTACAAAAGAAAGAGTAGAAAAGGAATGATCGATATGGCTCTTTGCTTCCCTTCCCATCAGCTCTTTGCTGATGCACCTCTGTCTTCATAACGCTGAAAATCTACCTGCCTCTTCAAAGAAACGTTTAAATCTGTGTTCATTATCATCTGAATTGAAGGCATGAAATTTGGAAATTCTCTGGCCATTTCCCATTGGCTTCTTTTTGTGTTAGGCTTGAAATTCACAAATTGCTAGCGATCTCTCTAAGAACTGCTTTATCTGGCATTTAAAATGCATTTAATGTGGGTGTTGTGAAAATTTTATTTGCTTAACAGCTGGCACCAGAATTGGCTTAAAAAGACACATTTTTGTTTAGAACAGTGGTTACCCTCTGCTTTCCCCCAGGCCTTATGCAGCCCACACACATATTTACTTTGACCTGAATAATGTATGTTAAAATAAACCAATTTTTAAACTTAGAAGATTTTACATAAACTTTGGATTATCATATTCTCTCAAGAGACCAGATCAGTGAGTTCACAAGTCACTCTTTTTTTTTTTTTCATAGCTAAATAGCAGCTGTCTCTTTTAGACTGGCATGCCCTTTTCAGCTTGCCATGGTCTGAACCAGCACCTGTTATCTTCTCAACACTGAAGCAGGATGTCAGTTGCTATATTTCAATGGATTTGCATTATTTTTTCTGACATGCAATTTACTTTAGTCATTCATAGTCCTTTTTCTTCTTAGTAAGTTTATGAATTTTATTCATACACTTCTATTCACCCTCTTCTATTTTAGAAAAGTCCCTTTCTCAAAGATAATAGGTATCTTGAAGTGAGAAGTCAAAGCAAATAGATATAGGGCAGTGCCTGTGGCTCAAAGGAGTAGGGCGCCGGCCCCATATGCCGGAGGTGGCGGGTTCAAACCCAGCCCCCGGCCAAAAACTGCAAAAAAAAAAAAAAAAAAAAAAAAAAGAGCAACTAGATATAGTTCATTTGAAAGAGAAAGCAAAATGAATTGATTTTTGCTTCTAGAATGGATGGTAGACAGGAAAAAGATGTAAGAGGGAAAGGAGAGAAGAGATAATTCTAAAGGATTCTGTAGTGTTGGGATACAGTGGTTCAAGAAATGTCCCTCATGTTAGCAAGACTGTATTTAATTTCAACAAGAGGGTTCTGAATCATCAATGGCTAGTTTATGTAAGTTAGCTTGAATGGGATGGCAGGGCAGTTTATAACTGAACAACTTTCATTGAAACATAAATCTAGATGTCAGAGGAAATGTCATTAATGTTAGTCCCCTGGAAATTCAAAGAAAGTAGGAGGAGTTCTTTTATCTTGCATAGGGCTTAGAATGAAGTTTCAGGTCGATCTTACTTAGATTTCAGATAGATGGTAAATCCTTTTTTTTTTTTTATTGTTGGGGATTCGCTGACTGCACAAAGAAGCAGGTTACATTGATTGCATTTGTTAGGTAAAGTCCCTCTTATAATTGTGTCGCATCCGTGACCCCCGTAACCCCCACCCCCTTCCTTTTTCTTTTCTTCCCCTCCCCCACCCTTGATCCCTTCTGATATGTGTTTACATTTTGATTCCTCTGTGGATTATAATAAATACCTTTCCAAAATCTTAGAGTTCTAAAAACCTTCAAAAAAGTGATTAGCAAAGAACTGATTCACAAAAATATATTTATGAAAAACAAGCCATTTTTATATTAACCTAACTTCTATTTTTGAGAATGGATTAGTAAAACATGGTATTTCAGTATATTTGGACTTTGTCAAAGGTTTTAACAAGGATTCGTGATATGAAATAATAGATTGGAAACTGTACTTGCATAGAAATCATTTGAAAAACTATCAAAAGAATTCCTGCTCAAAGATAAGTGTTGATTAAATATTGTGTCAATGGAATCCAAAGGTGGATTGCTATAAAATTAGAGCCTTCTCAAGCAACAGAAATCATTTGTATTAATTTCATCAAGACATAAAAAGAATTCTTATCAAATTTGTAGGTGATTTGAGACTAGACATGTAATTGAAACCTGTTATATGGGACCCAGGTTCAAATGTCTCCCCAGATTTAAATACACTTGGGAACAAGACGTTGTCTAGTCAGATAACATTCCCTGGTGCCCTCAACCTGCCAGTATGGCTTCATATTAGCATAGATGGAAAAATGCTCAGCTATCTGGTGGAAATGTGAGTGGACCACGAGTTAATATAACAGTTTTATGTGATTGCCAAAAATGGTTATGCTACCTTTAGAATGCATCTGGAGAAGCATAGCATCTGTAACAGTTATGAAAAATTGATTTTGCCTCACATATCAGCTCTGATAAGTGATAGTTCTGGCTAGAATGCAATTGTGAGGGGATATCTGAGGTGGCATCTCAGTTTGGCAGGGAAACATTGCCACCGACTGGTGACACTTGCTGTGACCACAGTCACTTTTATGGACTTGCTGTCCTTGGTGGAGGATGATGGAGAGGGTCAAATAAGCCCCTTTTTGCTCTATAATGTTCAATGAGTGCTGGAACGTTTATTTTTCGTGACAGGTTCCATTCTTAAAAATGGGTTGTGTCCTTTTCAGCCTTAGATGGGGGGGGGGAGCAGAAAAGGGAAATGTGACCTTGCACTTGGAGACGGTACCTTTCCTTTCAAAGCAAACCCCCCCCCCCCCACCCGCCCACCCCCGGATGTGTATCCAGTGTAATTACCTTTGACACTTTTTACTGTTTATTGGTCTTCTGGCTACATACTGCTTTCCCTCTGTGATACGTTCTAGTCTTCTGTAGTGTTTTCATCCTCCCTCAAACCTTCTATTCTGGAATCCTTCTTTTGTATGGGAAGGGAAAATCCTTACCTCTAAAGCAGTGGTTCTCAGTGAAGGTGACTTTGACATCTAAGGCGACATTTGACAAGGTCTGGAGGGATTTTTAGTTAGTACAACTGAGGGGTTGTTGCTGGCATCTAGGGGCTAGAGGACATGGATATTGATAAATATCCTGAAATGCACAGAGACCTGCACAGCAAAGAATTATCCGGTCCAAAATCCAGACAGCACCATGGTGAAGAAACCTTGCTCCCAAGTACTGATCCTTTTTCTCCTGTCAGAAACAGAGTCTCCCCAATAGGTCAGTGTTCCTTCCTCCTTTGGTTCTGTCTAGTCCTGAAGCGAGGATGAGCTGGAATAAAATGGCCTAGTATTATAATTTACTACCCTTTTATCATGAGAGGACTTTAGCTATTACAACAGTTCTGTGATGAGAGACAGTGTCATGTAGAAGGTGAACTGTATAGTTCAAATCCAAATTTCTCCACTCATTAGTTGTACACCTGAGTTTCCATTATTGTAAAAAGATCATCATATGTAATAGTAATACAGCGTGTACCACAGAGCAGTTTTAGAATTAAATAAATAAATATGCGTGTGTGTGTGTGTGTGTGTGTGTGTGAACATCATATGTGCAGAGAAAAATTGGCCACATTAATCATTGACGGCATGAAGAGAAGCAGGGTGTCTTTAACAGGGATTAAAATGCATTTCATTTAGGGCCGTAAGTGCCATGGAAGTGTAATTATGCTTTATTCTGAGTTTTTTTTTCCACCCTACATTAAATAGTTACATTTATTTCAACTCGTTAGCAAAGGATGTGGTTTTCGGCCAGTCTCATTTGGTCACTTATTTCCTTGTAGGTGGTCATCGTTTTTTTATTTTTAATTTTTTTCCTTAAACACTTTTAATTACCTGCTGGTGAAAAAAATCATGATTCTGGATGGGGTCCTGAGTTTAAGCTGTTAGAACCACTTGTTTGTTAAACTCATCAAATAAATATTTTAGAAGGAGGAAGACCTTAAGGCATTTATTCTTATTTGAAGGGAATAAGAATGATTCCCTATAATTGATTACATTAATTTGGGGGAGATGAGTGAAGTCAAAATTGATGGGTTTCTACTCATAAAGTTAGTGAATTGAACCAAATTCCTCTGATGGAGGAGACTTGACAACGTGAGAAGAACAAACAATTTCTGGCAACAAACATTTTAATAGATGCAGTTTCTTACGACAGAAGTTAATCGTCTCCAGCGTATGAGTCAATAGTCCTGAGATGATGCCATAGATTTTTACCCTTTTCAATTAGAGGAATTAGACAGAAACTTACCTTTGCGTTGACAAAATATGTAAAATGATATATTTAATGTAAATATTGTGGTAACTGAGAATTAAATATTCACTAACTTTATTCTCTGTTAATCGAAATAAAAACTAACGCTTAAACGTGAGCTCTGCAGCACAAAAATCATCTGTGTCAACTTCACAGAATTTTTTAGTAAATATTTTTCATTAAGAATTGAGACTTATGGCTTCTGATTTAAACTTAACTTTAGTCAAGATTCAATAAAAAATAATTAAAACTTATAAGAATTTACTTTTTATCCTACAAATGTTAGGCTGTAACTAACATATTACATTATTGAGTCACCGTCAAAATTTTCAAGTTTTTGACATAAAGGTAACTCTAAGTCACCCTTCTTATTTTATAATTTTTCATTTGGTCATTAAAAAATGCTACTTTTGTTAATATAATTTGAGTATATTTTGTTCCCTATCATCTAATTTTTTTCTTTGTGGTAAATGAAGTGCAGTATGGAGTAATCGGTGAGGATGTGGAACTGAAGTCCTGAGCTACAGCTGCGTCACCTTCAGTAGGTTATTAAACAGCTCTTCGCCTCTGTTTTCCTCTGTGTAATAAGGTGAGTCTCAATGTGCCTTTTAAATAGGATTTTTGTGAATATTAATGTATTTTTAAATGTAAAAGCAGTTAGGACATTGACTAGCACATGGAGTGAAATATCCACAATACCAGAAAATTATAGACCCTGCAAAATCAGGAAAAATAGTACGTTAACTGTTTTATGCAAGAAAAAAAATTTCACCAACACAAACATTTTAGAAAAGGAAGAGGAAGACATTATCAAGGTTTCTTTGTTTTGCTGGGTTTAAGACTGACAGCAAAGAATGCATTTCTGATTCAGTGATTAGAAACCATGGCTTATACCCTCATCTGACATAGCATTGGGGAGAATGATAATATTGACTTGTTATAAAAAAAAGTCTTTTGAGAATTATGCTAACCTAGTGAAGCACAAAATCACTGCTGTAAAATGTCCAGATTTGATTTGAGCTCAAAATGATACTGTAGCTACAAGGTGAAAAGTGGCTACTAAGTCCTTTTAAGTTCATCTGCAAGTGGAAAGTTTGAAATATCATAGGGTGGCTATGACCAACAAATTTGTGCTTGCTCTCCTTTAGCATTTCTGTATAAATTAAACATGAAAGTAATGTTTTCCTTATCCACCCTTCAGCAAGATGGTGAGATTTATTTCTAGCAAAAGGATGAAAAGAATGGGTATTATTTATGGGGATTTTTACTTCTATGTACTGTGTACTTTATGTAGTTAATGTTTCATAAGTAATTATTGAATTGGACTTCAACAAAAGTCTTATCACTTTAAAGAATTGTCAATGAACCATATACCCTTAGTGTGATTCATCTAGTTGCCTGAATACTCATCTCTACTCATTAAATATTTTATAAAATATTTCAGCCAACACATGCTCAAACTGATGAAGGTGTCTAAACTAATTTATTGGTGATCACTGCAGCTGAATTAGCTAGAATTCTGTAAATGTAGCACCATAATGATGGAAGAGATAGAGCCAAATTTTTTTGAGAAGATTGGTTTTCATCTAGTCCTTATGGTACAAATCTTCTGGAACCAGGTTTTAGGTGTAGAAATAGTGATGGTTGGGCTGCTACTACTGTTGAATGCACTATAGATCAAACATTTCCCTTGGGAATGGAATTTACTGGAAAGTAAGTTTTAAGTAGTAAATAATATTAATAAATGCGTTCCAATCTCATCATACTTCAGAGTTTTAAAAATGATATATATGCACAAGTAAACACACATTTTTATATACACACATATACACATATGCATAGATGCATTTATACATACATCTGATATATACATATGTTTATGATAACATATATATGATCATATGTATGCAAAATCCAATTTGACCTTTTTTTTTATTAAATCATAGCTGTGTACATTAATTCAATCGTGGGATACCATGTGCTGGTTTTATATACAATTTGAAATATTTTCTTTTTTCTTTTCTATTTTTTTTTTTGCTATTAACTGAGCTCCAGACTTTATTCAGATTTCACTGGTTTTCCCACTAATGTCCTTTTCTGATCTGGGGCCCCAGTCCAGGATTTCACATTGCATTTAGGTCACGCCTTAGGTCTTTCTCTGGTCCGTGACAGTTTCTCAGTGTTTCCTTGGTTTTCATGACCTTGATAATTTGAGGCCTTCTGGTCAGTATTTTGTAGACTATCCCTCAATTTGGGTTTATCTGATATTTTTCTTGTGACCAGACAGGAGTTAATGGGTTTGAGGGAAGAATACCACAGAGGTAAATAAATGCCTCTGGTCACATGACATTAGGAAGCATGTGATGTCCACGTGACTCGTCATTGGTGATGTTAGCCTCAATGACTTGGCTGAGGTTTTACTCCTCGTTAAGTTGGTCTTTTCCCCTTTCCGTCTGTTCTTTGGAAGCAAGTGGAGCCCACACTCAAGTTGGGGAGGGTATACTTCACTTCTTGGTGAAATATAAGTATCTACATCTATGTAAATTTGGAATTTTGGTTCCTTTTCCTCCATTTCTTTGATTAGTTACGTACAGTCATGCATAGCTTAACAATGGAGTTAGGAGATTTCATGTTTATGCGAACATCATGGAATGCACTTACCATATCATAGTACCTTTCATAGTAGGGCTGAGTACATTGGATACTTTTTCTTCCATTCTTGAGATTATTTGCTAAGAAGAATATGTTCCAGCCAATTTGATCTTTATAGCAATCCTGGCTAAGTAGACACATTAAAGTATCTTCATACACCTTTTAAAAATGAATATTATCTCTGCTACTTGGTTATAGATAACTCGTATTTCACATAACAGAAGAGGGATAGAATTTGGCTGCTCCTGTAACTACTGGTTTCTCTGTGCAGACCATGCCGGTCAAATCGCGTGCGGGATTCCCATCCTTCTCGCCATGCACAGTCTTCTGTCTACGCATCATTTTTCTAGCTGCATTTGCTTTTAAAGTTGTATCTTCAAACACTGTCTTGCTTAAAGGCTTTGTAGCCCCCCTGTCACCAGAAGAATGAAGACTAAGCTTCTTCCCAGGATAATCACATCCCATAGGATCGGGCTTTCATTTGCTGATGCATTTTTATAAACTTCTATAGCCATTCTGGTTTTAAAACCAGCATTATTTTCAGTACTTTTATAAGATTAAAATATATATGTTTCTATATTTCATTGTCTGACCCACTCAGTTTCTTTATCATTTCCTATCTATGGCCAATAGGACATGAGACATACATCTGACTCAAAACCATGCATTTTCTAGCCAGAGAGAAAGCAGTTGCCTGCTGTAGAGAGGAACTAAGAGGCTTTCATTCTAAAAAACAAGAAAGATGAGTTGGTGAAATCCAATCAATGGAGGAAAAAAAGGAAAACACAACAAGCAAGAAATAATAACATTAGTAAATTCTTACATCGCACTTACCATATGCTTGGTACTATCTAGGCACTTTGCATTTACCTCTCAAAGTGACATTTATTTTTCTTTATTCTTTCTATAAAATAATATAGAAATTATTTATTTTTTCTTCTATTCTTTATTTTCTATATTTCTTTCTATAAAAATGGTGGAATGATTTTCCTGAGATCGTGTATCTAAGGAATAGGTAAGTTGGGATTTGAACCCAAGCAGTCTGCTTACGTTGGAATAATTAATATATAAGAAATTGTGGTATAAACCTTTATTATAACTTCCAGTTTCAATCCAATCAGATCTGGGCATAATTTACTTCTTGTCATTTGATTTTTGAAGATATTGTGTATATGGTATAAGATATAACCTTCTTTAGTGTTAATATTTTTTTCATATGTTTCATTCAAAGTAGGTCTAATCCTTGGTGAGACTTGCCATTTTCCACATAAAACATTGTTATTATACATTCTAATTAAAATGCCTTTCCCACCATTTCTGTCTGTTGAAATTGTACTAATGTTTCATAATCTATCTAGCTCAATTCCTATTGCCCATTTGTGGATTTTAAATTTTACGCCAAGTAAAAATTTATTCTTAGTTTACTTCTTATTCTGTTCAAGATCTTAAGACATTTGATATTTTAAGTTCTGTATCTATTTTCATAACTTTAGTTTGAACCGTATCAAATTGCCAACACTCAACTATTTTTGACCTACTGAAATGACAATTTCATGTGGTTAATTTAATGTATTGGAGGAAAAGAAGATGATTGACATGGAGGTATCTTAATTATCTTTATGTCCTGAAATCTCATTAATATTATTGGTATATATTTTGATGACATTGCATGTTTCTTGGGTGTAATGACATTTTAGTACTTTAACATAATTTTCCCAAAGTAATCTCCTGGAAATAATAAAATGTCTACAGGAATAAATCCACCATTTCTCCTACGCTTTCTACATCTGAAATTGTTAATGTCCATTTCCAAAAATAATCTGAAATTAGTTATTCTGTGTTGCTGTGGGTAGATAACTATGATTGGAGATTTTAATCAGGCTATATGAAATATAACAGCTTCATATTTATAAAAATCACAATCATAAGGATTTTAGTATTTTCCAATAATATCCAGATGAATAAGTCAGAATATTACAAATACAATAAGGTCTCTGTTCTCAAAAAGTTTACGCAGTAGTGAACAACTACATTAGATGTAGTTCTTTGGAAGCTCAGAAGACCAGCTCTTACCTAGGCAGTTATCATGAAAGATTTCATAAAGAAGTTGCTCTGATGATTAAAGATGATGAGCATTTTTTCATATGTCAATCTACCCTTCTTAAGAGCTAAGTAATACACCACCTCACATAACTATGATACCTGCTTTCAAGACGTTTTCTATTGCTGGGCATGTAGAATGCTTCCAATTTCCATTAATTCTAAGTAATTCTATGATGAATATATATATATATAGCAGTTATACACAGCATTTTTCTCTAATTCTGCTTCATCTTCCTAGGAAAGGTTTCCAGTAAAGATCTTCTTAGATCCAAGATGCTGTAACTCTAATGGCTGTTAGTACACATTATAAACTTGTTTTCTAAAACACATGTTTCTATCTGAAACACCCAGGTTTTAACTACATAATAACCTCTACAAAGTACACAAACTGACTATTGTTTTTTAAATACTTCTGCCAACTGAAAAAGAACAGAAATCTTTCAAAGTATTTTTAAAATATTAATGAGTTTGAATATATTGCAAATTTTCACTTATTCAGGGCATATGACCTTTCCTAATTTACCGTATACACTCGAGTATAAGCAGAGTTTTTTCAGCACAAAATTTGTGCCGAAAAACCCGAACTCGGCACAAAATTCGGCTTATACTCGAGTATATAGGTATTTCTTAATGTTCTCTGCCACTTATGTTTTAGAGTCTTAAGTAATAATATATTAACTTCCAACTGCTAATTCTCTTTATAAAGTTTAATACCAGAGAGAAAAACTCAAAAACAAAAAAGTCAAAGTATTACTGCTGATTCAATGGAATATCTCTAAGTGCTTTAATTTACTTTTGGCTAACCTCTGTTTTCATAGTGCTAAGTTCATTCGCAAAATTCTATTGCTAGGTGCTCTTTAGAATGCAATGGTTTGTTCCTCAATACCTCCATTTTTTCTGCTTTCATCTTTTGTTTGGGTTATCTTTGGAAGGGCAGGGAACCAGGAATCAGTTTCTCCCTGTCAGCCTGTGGGAGATATTACTCTTTCACAAAAGAGACCCATGAGCAACGCTATATGGAGAAAGCACTATGCAAAAGTCTGAATTCTGGCTCTGCACTTCCGGATGGAAGACTTGGGTTCCACACATTTAAAATGGTGTTAATGACACCTACCACACAGAGCTGTTGTCAGGATGACACCACTAATATATGCAAGAAATTTAGCACAATCACTGATTCTAATAAATGCTAGCCTCTTTGTTTTCCCCACTTTTTTCAGTAGCCTTGTTTCTTCTGTCCGCTCACTCTTCATAAAGTCTCTCACTTCTGCATTTTACAATAAGAACCCTGAGTTTCTTAAGGAGGTCCGCAAACTAAATGTTGTATTCAACACTTTACAAATATGGATATAGAAACACTGAGACAAAATGACTTTTAGGGATTTTAAACACTTAACATAACTACTTCACTAGAAATACCTAAATTCTAAAAATAGTGGGTAAAAGTATCTTAAAATTTTTTAAAAAAATAGTTAATGTTATATTGCTTTTATTTTTAGAATTTTAAAACGCTATTCAAACATTTAGATTTTGACTTTAGAACATTCTACCAACAAAAGGTTAATAAAATCATGATAGATGGGGGAAAATCATTAGCATGGAACTTTCAAAGAGATATAAACTTGAAAATAAATTTTAAATAAAGCAAAGACATAGCCTTGTTGCAAAACAATAGTTATATAGCCAAATGCATGTACATATACCTTTAATGCATGCTGAAAGTAATTCTCCTTAGTATGCAAAATCAGTAATGTAGATATAGTAAAAGTATGACTATTTCTAATAAAAATGATACAAATTGAGGTTGATGCCCCAGTAAACAACTCTATTTAAATGCATTAATAATGGCAGTTTGCCAAACTAAGTTATAAAATATAATTTCATTCAGGACATCTTACTCAATCAATCTGAATATTAACATACTGTAAAAATAGTTCTATGCCAAATCCATATCAATGTGACCCCTCAAATGGTTACATTTATATGCAAAGTAAAACCTTGAAGATGTCCTCTTAAAATGTACTATGACAAATATTTGCACAGGCCAAAAATCCTTGTGACTACCCGTCCCTCTTCCATAGCCAGGCTTATTTCTAAAGGCTGTAGGAGAGGATATCTGGAAGCATGCAAGGTCAAAGCCGGCAGAAGGATACGTCAAGCATCATGACCTGGAGAAAGCTGTGAGGAACTGAGAACACAGTCTCCAGCTGTGCACTTACACAACTCTGAGTCTATCCTATTTGGCATCTATGATTTCTCTCTACAAAGGAAGAAAACGCCTGTGGATGATTCTAGAAATAATATCTGCAGTGCTGGCAGTAATTACTGCCATAACAAACATTGAGAATGTTGATAGCACATTTCAGTGAAGTTGCATTGTCTCCTACCCAGAAGCATGAGAGATCTACTTTTTAGCTCTAGCACAGCAGCAGCAACGTGGAGAACCTTTGCATAACGCATGAAGTGTTACCAATTTGAACTCTGGGGAGTAAGTGACTAATACCTATCATAGTTATTACTTATTATAGTTTATCTATCAGAGCTACTGATTTTTTGTATTAGGTTTCCAGTGATAAGTTAGTAAAAACAATTGGAACTTACTTAACATCAATAGAGATATTTAATTTACACTTATCTCTGTACAAGCAAAACTTTTTTTTTAACGTTTTCCTCAAATTTGCAAGACTGAACACAGTATAGTTCATGTTCTGTGTGATCAATGTATGTTCAATATATGCTACTATGTAGTTAAATATGTTACTACATAGTTCAATATATGTAAGAGAAATACTTCCTTCAAATGTGACCTGTGAAAAACAGAATCAATGTTATAACCAATTTATTTATAACCCTTATAAAGGAAATTGAATTGCAATGAAGTTTACTTGTTTTTAATAATCTCATGGCCATAATCACCATCATTATAAATATAATTGTCGTCTCCTTTCTCCAGTTTCTTCCTTATGCAATTGAGCTGGCCCATTATTTTAAAAATGCATTTGCCAGTACGTAAACTGCTTTGCCCCCCTATCTTTCTGTCTGCCCTCCAGCAGAAGAATTTCTGCTAAATTCTTCTCATTTAGCAAAGTACACTGGTTAGGTGAATTCTATCACTGTGCTTATACTTCAACAGCCAGGTGCGGACTGTCAGATAGGGTCACCTACAAAGCCAGAAAGTTTCCACCATAAATTCAAGATCAACACTACCCAAATATACCACTACATTTCTGTGACAATGAAAATGGAGTCACTAATGCTTAAAAATAAACAAACAAACAAACAAACAAAAAAACCCTGACAAATATAGCTGGGGAAGGCCACCAAGAGAGGGTCCTCATGCTTGTATGCCTGAAAACAAAAACCTTCACAAAAAACTACAAAAACCAGAACCTTGCACACAAGCCATCACAACTGTACATGAAAACATCTTTCTATAAGCACACCTGCCCAGTGATGGCCTGTCCAACCTCAGACTGGTGTCACCCTTGTTATTGATCTTCGTAGCCAAGGATAATTATTTCAAAACAATTATGTAAACTTCCTCATTTCTGTTCCTTCAAAAGCCTTTGTCTTCCTTTACCTCCCCAAACATGCACATAGTTTACTCTGGCACATGCATTCCCACTGCAGTGCTCTACTCCCAAACAAATATTTTCTTTTAGAGAGCTGTTTATTATTTAGGTTGACAGTGGTAATTTCACTTTTCTATTCCCTACAAAGAAAATCTGAAATCTCCTCCACCCCCTTCAAACTTCTGATCCTCTTCAACTGCCCTCCCTCCACCCACAGCAACAAACAGGTGGCCTTTCTCTCTCGTGCAAATCACACAGTAATTTCTTCCACTTCCTGGTTTGCACACAGAGGCCCTCTTGTCACAACAGAGGAGTTCTCACCTTTCCATTCTAAAGCTAATCTTTTTGAATGTCCTTTGAATTCCATTTTCTTCTACCTCATCAGGAACTTAACAGTATTAATTATTCCTTCTCACTTATATATTCAACTTGTCCCTCTAAACAAATACTCCCTAAAAGTTTTTAACTTAAGTTTTCCATATTATTTTTTTAAAAAACCCAAACAATAACTTGACCCTTATTGCAGGATGAATTGTGTTCTCCACCAAAAAACGTATGTGCTGAAGTTCTGACCTCCTATACCTCAGTGATACCACTAACTTTATTTAGAGATGGTGTCTTCAAAGAATTAAATCACAAAGTAACAGATGCTGAGATGGATACTGAGAGGAAGGAACACTTAAGACATTGTAACTAATAGAACCTATATGGAGATACTTCAAAGAACTAAAAGTAGAACCACCATTTGATCTAGCAATCCCACTATCGGATAGTTACCCAGTGGAAATAAAATCACTTTATCATGAAGAGATGTGCACTCGAATGTTTACTGAAGCACAATTCACAAGGACATCAGTTCTTTTAATTATCATTCACACAGCGATGACAAACAAGTACGTCCCAGCACAGACTTCTCTGACTTCTGGACTTGTGCTGGAGCTCCATTCTACATCTTCTCTTAAATGTCACAAAAATGACCTCAAATTTAATATGTCCGCAACCAAACTCAAAATTCTCCACACACTTTCCCATCCACACTCAAACCCAAATACCATCCAGTGTCCCATAAGTGGGCACCAGCATCCTATAAGCCAAGATACTAATTCTTGCAAGTCAGAACATGATGCGTCCCCATGTCATCTAGCTCATCCCAACCCTACTTCCATCATTCCCCTTTTCAGCACTTGGCACAGTTGTGATTTCACAACTCTGTTTCATAATGTAATTGTGCACCATAAAGGTGATAACTTTGTCTATTTTTGCTTACCATTACATTCCTAAGCCTAACCCAATGTCACACGATTATAGCCATTCATTTTGAATGAGTGAACTAATATAATGTAATTATTAATAAAGGAATCATTACAGTACCGGCACTAAACATTTTATAAAAATTACCTTCTTTAATCCCTGTAATAGTCCAATTAAATATGTACATATGCTTTATTATTATTGCTGTTGTCATTGTAAAGGGAGAGAAGGGGGGTGGACTTAGATCACCTAGGCACAGAAGCTAAATTTTGTCCCATGTTATTCCATCTTTGTGGTTTCCTAAAATAATCTAAAGCTAACTGGCTAAAACTTATCTGGGTTTAGTATAAACTGTCTTTAACTTATATAGGAAAAGTTACACATAGTGCATGCTCAGAAATTACTACTTTATATGCTGTTATCATGGAATAAAGACTAAATCCTTGTGCACAGAATTTAACGTCTTCCATGATCCAACTTCTTTCTTCAAGTCTTTTTTTTTTTTTTTTTCCTCATGACATCCTGGTGCTCTAGTTCAAATGTCATGAACTAGACCAATTCTGACTGTTTTAAAAATAAAGTTTTATTAAAGAACATCAATATCCATTAATTTATATAATGTCTATATCTGCTCTTGATTACAACAGGAGAGTTAAATAGCCATTGCTGCAACAAAGACTATACTGGTCCACAAGGCCTAAATATTTGGCCTTTCATAGAAAAGGTTTCGCAGCAACTGACTTTTAAAGTAGAGTCTATTTCAGTAGAAATGAATATAACTACATTACTTGATGGCTAGTTTATTTTTGAACACTAGTCTTTCAAAAAAGGTATGACTATTCATGGTCTTTACAAATTAAAGATATTCTTGTAATTGTTTTCCCTGTTTAAATTAAGAAAAAGAGGAAGACAGGAAAAGAGAGAAAGAGAAAAAAGGAAGAGGACAGATGAAGCAAGGCTCATGCAGGTAAAGCGCTGTGTCTGTGGTCACACAGCCACGAAGTGGAGGAGCTGAGATTGGGATCCTGCTCCCTGATTATGCTCTGGGACTCCTACAGGCCATGAACTGCCCATGGTGCCCACTGCCGCCTTTCCCTCAACACAGCATTGGCATTTCATGCTGCTATTATTTGCTCATGCCATTCTTCACCCTCCAGTTCCTTAAAAGTTTATCACTGCATGATGAAGTCTTATTCTTGGAGCACAAACTCAAGGGGTACTCCACAGATTACCTGTAGCCATAGAAATATCTCCTCTAATAGCCCAGAGCACTGCAGGCCTGTCTTGGTGACACTTAACACATTCTTTCCTTAAACTATATTGAGAGGAAAAGCCAAGTCTACCTTTATATCCTGTATATAGCCTAACACAATTTCTTCCATGTAATACAAATGCTTAATAAATATTAATCTGGTGAATGAATGAATCTAGATAAAGACTTATTTATTTATTAAAGATTTATTTTCTTCATTATTCAACAGATACAAATCCCAAGTGTAATCTAAATAACACAAATATCTTCCCTTAGTATTGATTTTTGGCATTTTAGCCTACTTTTCTTACAAAAATAATTATTTTTTTAAAACGAGTCTCACTTTCTCACCCTTGGTAGAGTGCCATGGCATCATTATAGCTCACAGCAACCTCAAACTCTTGGGCTTAAGGATACTCCTGCCTCAGTTTTTCTATTGTTAGTAGAGATGGGGTCTTGCTCATGCTCAGACTTGTCTACTGAACTCAAGCAATCCAACACCATGGCTTCCCAATGTGCTAGGATTACAGGCATGAGCCACTGTGCCTAGCCCAAAATAATATATATATATTTTTTGAGACAGTTTCATTTTGTTGCCCTCAATAGAGTGCTGTGGCATCATAGCTCACAGCAACCTCAAACTCTTGGGCTTAAGTGATTCTCTTGCTTCAGCCCCTCCCCCCCCCCCAAGTAGCTGGAACTACAGGTACCTGCCAAATGCCTAGCTATTTTTATAGAGACAAGGTCTCGCTCTGGTGCAGGCTGGTCTCGAAATCACAAGTTCAGGCAATCCACCTGCCTCGACTTCCGAGAGTGCTAGGATTATAGGTGTGAGCCACTATACTAGGCCCAAAAATCATTTTTAAAAAAAACTAAAAATTCATAAGAAATACATTTAATATTTTCTATCAATATCATAAAAAATAAATTAAATATTAGAATTACTTGCATTTATATACTTTGCTAGAATAAAAACACTTCATAATGCCCAAATTTTAAAAAAAAAAAACCTAACAAGCTATTGAAAATTAAGAATAAAATCAAATCTCAATAATCAAATGTTAATTTATTAAAAGAATACTAATGATGTGTCCAAAAACTAGTTATTTCGGAAGTTCATCCTGTCAGAAGGAGCTGAGTGCCCTAAGTCATCACTGCAAGAAATAATTTGCATGCATATGCTGTATGTAAGAACTTAAATAATTAAAAATAGTTTTAGACTCCAGTTTGATATACCTAAAGTTCTTTGCATAGTTTAAATAAACTTAAGTAAAAAGTCAGTCAGAAGTCAGTTAAATACACTTAATATGGAATTAAGAAAAAAGTGAGTTACATCGTAGAAATTCTCAGGAAAAAAATGTAGAATTAAAAAGAGTCGAATGCCTTCGAATCAGACAGATACCCACCTGCATCACCTTCTGTTGAATCTCTTCTAACTGTGTGCGCTTGCTGCGCTGCCTGCAGACTTCCTGGTAGCGGGTGTACTGCTCTCGGAGCGAGTCGAGTAATTTCATAACCTGTGGTTGTGCCAGTAGCTCATCATCCATAGGAGACCACGAGACCCCGCCGTCTGAGCCATTAAATCGCCGCTGCTGTAATTCCGATAACAATTCATGCCCTTTACCAATAAAAGATATTTGTAATTAATGTCTATAAAGAAATAAAAGTGTTACTTCTTGATTTTTATCATTTTAGTTCTTTGTTTTTAAAACCTTGTCTATCTACCTACCAGGCTACAAGTACTGACGCGCAATTTAAAAATTTACGTATCACAAAAAAAAAAATTTATGCATCACAATAAATAGAAAAATTGCATGTGTACGTGTATGTATATTTATGTGTGCTCATATATGCTATACAAATCAGATGGTATAGTGAAATGCTACCTCATATGCCATAAATACACAGGGCAGCCATAAAGTTTGTGTGTAATTTAAAATAGTGTGCAATTTAAAATTGCACACGGACTTCATGGACACCCTGTACGTACCATATATACGGTGTAAATATCCAGCATATACTGTATATATATGGTGTATGTATTTTTCCTACTTATCTATCTGTTTCTTGTTATTGTGGATTCATTACTCAGGGTACTGTGCCATCCAATCTTAGTTCTCTGTATAGCAAAATTATACTCTAGGATTTCTGTCTGATAGCACTAATCCAAGGGATATGCTGTAAAATTTCAGTATTACTCCATATTCTCAGTCACAGAACTTAATAAAACAGTTGTAAGAAATGTACAATTAAAGGGAACACTTTTTTAATGGTACAAGGTAATATTTAAATAATCTCTATTTATAAGAATCTCTATAACATATTAACTATGAATCATAATGGGCCATATTACTGTTAGAACTTCACTGAAAGAGATTCAATTACAGCAAACCCATGTAGGAAATCCACTCATACATGAGTTAAAATTGTAGAAAGTACAATATCTAAAGCTATAGGAATTAAACAATTTTAAAAGTAATTAAAGTTGTTTTTCCAAGATAAAACTGTTCTGATTAAAATTTAGATACTAACACAATGTATACATATTTGAATCCTCTGTATCTTTATTTAGAAAAATATCCTAAATTCAAATGACTTTCAATAGATAAAAACAGAACTACTATGTTTTGGAAGTATTACAGTTTCTAAAAAGTATTCACCATTATTCTAAACCTCTCTGTTTTATACCCTCTTTTGAATCCCAGCATATAAAATAGAACCTAGTAGCATACAAAGTTAATTTTAAAATACAAACTTAAAAAGCTTCTTAATTCAATGGCTTAAAATAAGCTTTCAAAATGTTAATAAATACATAGATGGAATAAAGTTTTAAATCCAAAGCAGTATTTTGGCTAAGTCTACCGTACCTTTTAAACATATAATAATTCAGACAGTACAAGTATTTCTTTGTTCTCTAAGGAAATAAGATGTATATCATACTGGAAAAGCATGCCTGAATCACTACAATAAAGATATTATGAATTTATTTCTTTACTCTTCACTACATTTTATAATTGGAAAAACACCAGTTTTAAAGATTTGTGCTAAGTCTTTTTATATGCATTTATAAAAGCCATTAATAGCAGAACACATTTTTTTCTACTTTACAGTTATTACCCTTAACATTTTCCCTGTGCATATCATTTCCATTTGAAAAGTGGCACATTATCATGTCTTCAAAGAACATGCTTTGGAACCAAACTACCTGGATTCAAGTCCCAACTCAGGTATTTACTAGCCATACGGCTTACCATACATACTCGAGAATAAGCCGACCCAAGTATAAGCCGACTCCCTTAATTTTACCCTAAAAACTGGGAAAACTTAGTGACTCGAGTATAAGCCAAGGTAGAAAATGCAGCAGCCATTGGTAAATCTCAAAAATAAAAATATATACCCAAAACAATTACAATAATTGAGGAATCAGTAGGTTAAATGCTTTTCAATATTTATGTACATTTAAAATGTACATTTTTATTTTTTGAACATTTAAAAAGATTTTTGTATGT